>KK113052.1:11155-72938 GCA_000611955.2 Stegodyphus mimosarum | reverse complement strand
ATAACAAAAGTGTCGACAAGGAGAATTGGATACAGAGTGAGCTATGAAATTGGCGTCAGCCATATGTTTACTAGAATCCCATTTTAAAATTATGTTCTTTCCTAGAAGTTGAGAAGTTTCAAAATCTAAATGTAATTTATTGTCAATGAGAAACTGAGTACCCAGAAGAGCTCCATATTGAGAAGAAAGAAGGGTATCAGTAATTAAAAATTCAGCTTCAAAGTGATTGTTTTGAAATTCTACCACTAAATTAACTTTTTTGTTTACATGAACTTTCTCTGATGAAATTCCTTTTAAATGGATATTACAGTTACTTAAGGAAATTTTATTACCCAAACATTTAATGTACTTAGATTCAATTATATTAACTGTTGCACCTGAGTCTAACAAAAATTTTAGTTTGTTCCCCAAAATAGAACCTTGAACTATAGGCAAAGATGCCTCCCTAGCAGACACAACAAAAACAGATGGCACCTCCAAAAGGGCTTCGAGGGACGAAACGGAGTCTGATTTCTCCCCACCCTTTATAAGTTTAAATTAAACGCTGTAGCTTGGGGATTTAAGGTGCTAGTATGTGTATTCGAGTCCATGTGATTATTTGCAACAGCTGGAGCAGCTGGGCGAGGGTTACGCCTATCACTCTGAGTATTTCTCTGTCTCTGATGCTGGCCTGATCTGATCTGTTGGCTAGGCAAGATGGTGGCAAAACAGTCCCTGCTAATGTGACCAAATCTATTACATCTAAAGCAGCGAGGCTGTAAAGGTCTCATTCTGGGAGTCTGAGTTAACAAAGATTGCACCTGGGTTTGTAGTGATCCCATCATCTTAGTAAGCTGAGCAATGTTCTCCTGTTGTAGCTTAATAGCTGTCGTGAGCTCAGTGTTTGATACAGCAGTGTCTGATGTACGCTTTTCAGGTACAGACTTGGAAGTATGGACTGCCCTAACTTCAGCAGTTTGAAAATCACTACTCTCATGGCTCTTAGCCCACATATCCTCTTCTATAATAGCATGCTGTTTAGCAGCAGCAAATGTCTTGTGATTTTGTGGAAGGAGCAAACGCCTCAGGTGAAGCTGCAAACCTTCAATAAAAACTGAAAGGAGCAAATCCTGTCTTTGAGCTTCAGCTGCTGGATCATCATTCCTCTCTAGAGGTACAGTTTTGTACGATAAAGCCTCTATACGGGCAGCAAACTGCCTAACCGACTCATGTGGCTTTTGAAAAGCTTGAATGAGAGCTCTAATGTTTGAGTGTAAGTTATGCACCGAAGAAAATCTTTCCTTTAAAGCATTTATCAAATAAGCTAGACTTGTTTCTCTCTTTAATCGAGGATTGTTTCTGATAAAGTCAGCAGCCTCACCCGCGACTTTTACCCTAATCACAGTTAACTTGTCAGCATCAGACCAACCCACATGTGTAGCAATCAAATCAATTCTGTCGAGAAAATCATTTAAGGAAGTTCCTTTATCACATCCTGTGAAAATAGGTACAGATTCTAATGGATCTGACCCAAAAACTGACAGACCTTGTCTCTTAACAGTATCGACCTCCTGAATCTCAGCCATATCTAAGGCCCTTCTAGCAGCACGAGTAGCTTTAGTAGATTTAGGCATGATAATTCCTAACAGTACAACCACAAATAAATCAATAAGCAAGAGGAAGCTAAACAGTCTGGTATACTACTGACAACTGGAAGTCTAAGACAATCCCCACAAAACTAAGTGGCATAAGGTAACAATTGGGTAGAAATTCACTATTCCTGTATATGAGCACACAATGTAAACAATTATCATAAAAATTAAAACAGCATGTGTGTAAAAATCTAATCCACAGTGAATAATGTCACATACAACAGTTCAAAATCTTCACTTAAAATCTAACTGCGTGTTAGTGTTTGTGTTGTTTTCACTTTAGAGTCCAAAGATCATGTGTGAAAAGTACAAATTTGTTATGCACCCTATACTGAATCAATGCACAAGATAAATTTACTGATGAAATAAGCACAAGATCAATGCATAGACCTGTTACTGAAACTCACAAAGCAGGGGTTAAAGTATCAAGTCTAAACATAGATACATGAAATCAAAGGAAATATCATTAACACAAGTACTCCGACCAGGCCTGAGCTCGAAATTTCACGGCACCAGATGTTATGTTACAATATATCAAGGCACCAGTTGTTATGTGCTAAATGTTAAATACTAACTGTTACAATAATTAGCCTACAATAATATCAAAACCATAATTCATTGCGTTGTGTATAACTAACCCGAACAACCCCTAAGACCAAGCAGGAGTACTGGTGTTAAAAACATTCACACAAGTCATCATAAGAAAAACTCTGAATCAATTATATAAATATAACCAAGGATATTTATTGCAGCATTAAAGGAAGACACTCAATCTTTCAACTTAAATTTCTAGATCTATGGTGTGTTCAGGTGACAACTATTTAAAATAATGCATTTAGAATTATAATATATATATTGCTAATTTCAAATATGCACCGAGATGAATTAATCAAAAATTTACACCGTAAAAATTAATATTAAATTTTCATATGCAGTTATCAAACTCTGCTGGCCAGCATAAAAATACACAGGAATTTAATGAATCACCGAGCATGGTGTCTTTACCAATATTGATAGAGATTACTTAGTTCAAGAAATTTCTTAATTTACTCAGGTAAAAATTACATACATAAATTTAGCAAATCCCTTAGGCAGTTAGAAAAATATTACATACTCATGTAGACCCGTTGGAGAAAAATGATTACATTTAACCCTACATTCAATTACTCAATTAAAGGTAAAGTAGAATTTAAATTTTTAATCGTTCCTTAATTTGCAAAAGTTAAAGTTAATTCTCAACCAAAAATAGTAACAACTTAAAGTAAAAAGGTAAAATTTAGATAAGTTAACAAATTTAATATCCTGTCTTAATTCATTATATATAAATTTTAATTACATTCCAAGTTAAAGTTAAAAGTCCTAAATAGATTAATAGTGCAGCAGTTGCTTAAATACACAGCCTGGATTTAAGATCCAGCAGAAAAACCTTGACTAAAAGTTAAATAGAATTTAATTGGAAATTAAACACACATATAATTACTCCTTACATTAATAATTCATCACTGGAAAATTTACTTCAAATAATCAAATCTCTTAAAAAAATTTTAAATTACCATATTACTTAGGAAACATGTTCACGGAATTTAAGTCGCAAGCTGTACTAAATTTCAGGTGAAATTAACAATCAAAAGGTTGAACTCACTTGAAGGGAAGAATTGAAAATTTAATTAAGCATTAACTCATCTTATAGATTTTTTTTTCCGGATGTCCCATTCATAACAGGTGTTGAACAAGGCTCTGCCGAACCAGCTCTTCGCAGATGTTGAACGAGGGAGTCCGGCAAGAAATCTGGACACCTGGATCAGACACTATGAAGATGGTAAAGTGCATTCGTGCAGCAAAACAAGAGCTCCTAAGGGTTCCTCCCTTTTCCGTCTATTCTCATTCATGCGAGTTGATGGTAGTACTCGAGTTGATGGTAGTAATTCGATGAGGAAAAAAACAACATTCTCGACTCCAACACGGGGATGGTAAAGTGCGGAGGAGTAAACTTCAAGTGATTTTTTTTTTTTTTTAGATGTTCATCTTTATCTTATTTCCCATCTCCGGCTCTTCCAGAGGAAGAAAAAAATAACGTGCTTCTAACGCTGCGAATCCAAGGCAAAAAGGGCTGAGCATGGCCTTGCATGACGATTTCAATCGTCCAGGCTCCAGAATTTTCGAAAATCACCAAATTTGGTGAATTAGTATGCAAATCTCGCCAAACACAAAACAGTGCTGCGAAAACTTAGTTTTTCCTTCTTCACACCAAAAAAAGTTCCACCCTCGCCACCCCCTTCGCCAACAAGGAGGGGTGAGGGAAAGAATGCGACAAACCTATCACGCCCCTGCCACGCAACCGGACGCAGTACATGACCTTGACGAGAAAGTGCTCAAAAACGACGCTTATAGCAGAGTAAATTTTTAGACACGAAATTCAACAATTTTAGCAATTAAATGGGCATAATTCTCCAACGGGGCGACGTACAGTCATGAAAGTAGGTTCATAAGAAGGGTAAATTTTTTCTCTTTAAGAGGTATAAATTTCAACCATGTGAATAATAAGGAAGTATTTTTAAATTTCAAATATTACGCAGAAAGCAACCGATTTCCCATTGTCTCCTTTCCCGAAAGCTAATACTGTCGAACGCGTAACGTAAGAATGAGAACTCTGTTTAGCTCGTATAAAAATAATTGATTCAATAACATAAGCAATACAATTCGTGAAGAAAAATTTAGAATAAGCATAAATTAATGTATATAATTTACTCACTCAATAATTAATTAACAAATAACTGCAATTAACTACACATTAATCCATAATTCTAAACTAACCAAAAATCACTACATAACAGTGTGGTACTACAGATTGCTTGCCAAAATATGCAAAAATTAGAGCATCGTTTGTCCGATTTAAGACAAAGCTATTGTAAATGAATTGGCGAGAAATGAACCCAGCAACTAACAATAAAAATAAGTTAATTAATTACATTATTGCTTAGGAAAAAAATGGTTTAAAATAAAATTTTATGTCTAAATTAAGTGAAATGATTTGATTATTAAATTTCGATTATTAAATGCTATTTAACTTTCTAGAAAATCTGCCCCGCTATAAACGGCTTCCTTTGTTAATTCAAAATAAATGAGGTCTTTCATTTGCATACCAGACTGTATATGTAAACTGCTGTTTATAACATTCCACTAATTACTGGAAAAGTTATTTTGTCCGGACTTCCTAATAACATTTTGTCAAATGAATCTTGTTTTACTTGAGTGTCACAGTTTTCAAGGTTTAAGCTATGTGGTACCCTATTTTAAGTTTTTAACACCCCATATGTCGATTGCATTATTTCTATCTTTTCGTCAGTTGCATAATGTCACCGCATAATGTCACCGGAATAAAAACTGAAAGCCAGTGAACTAAAGTTCTATGTAACATACAGCTTGCAAACATCTCTGTATCTATTTAAAACATTTTGATATTTTCTTTTACACAATTTTATATTCAGAAATGAAATACGGAATCAAATACCAGGGGTTTAACATCGAAATCTGTTTTGGGTTTTTAATTTTTTTTGACAATCGATATTTAATTTCATGAACTGGCAGCGACTGATAATATTAGCCCCAAAAAAACGTTAGTATCGAATGGAATAATAGTCTCTCTAAAGGTTCTATTCTGTTTTGGAAAGTTCTATATTATTTTAAATAGATAACTCAAAGCGCCATCTAACGGTTTTAGTAAGAGCTAATATTTGTTTTGTAATCGGTTATGTCTTTTCTTTTTTTAGTATTTTACATGGTTTTCTGAAATATTCTTGAAAAACGTGTGAGGTCCTTATGCTAAATGACCAGCTATTATGACACTGATCTTTACTTCAACGTCTCCTTTCCGTATTTTTCATCAAGATGCAAATTAGCTGTAAGTGTATTTTAGCTGAAAGTTTTAGATCTGAGTGAGAGAAAGCTCCTGGCACTCGAAGCTCTGTTAGATTTTTCCCGGCCGGTAGTGGTTTATTTGTAGCATGAGTTGTGCCGATTCTGTTAAAAGTTGAATTTAATGAAAAGGTTGTTCAAAACTTTGCAAGCTTCTGTCATATTATTTTAAAATGTCATGATAACTAGCTAGTTGTCTGAGAGGGATCTAATACACAAATTGCAAATGCAGCTCAATTATAAACTTACAAACTGATAGACAGCGCACTTAAATTCTGCTTTAAAGGTTCTATACTCTTCTGGAGTGTTCTTTATGCTTTTCAAGAGTAGAGGAACAAGGCACCGTCTAAAGGTTTTAGTAGGAACTGATAGCTGGAAAGCAGAAACTTGAACCTCAGATGGATGACATGATTTGAAAATTCAAATTGTGGAGAAATTTTAATCTTTATTTTTGGCAAGAAGAACAGTTCTGAATTTCTTACTTAGAATGCATGATTTCCACTGATAGTGAGAATGCAACAACGGCGACATGAGTCTAAGATATTTAAAATGTACTCAAGATGGGTGTCGTGAATGCTTCGCTCTGTTATAAGCACCCTGAATATGACTATTGCAGACTGTTTTTTCGAGACAGTGACGTGTGGATATTAAGAAAAATAGATATACTTTTGGATTTTTTAGTAGTTTATTCTTACTCGAAATTACTGTCGTCAGCTCCTCCTATATTTATGAATTATAAATGACAGTAAATGAAGTAAATATAAGGGTACAATTTAATAGAAAAATCATGTATATTATATAAGGAAAATATGCAAAATGTTCTTCAAGATGTTTCAAGACTTAGATTTGTTTAAATTAATTTTGACATTACCTTGGTTTCTGTGACGTTAAGTGTTGACACGGTAACTGAAAGATATTCTAATCAGTAATTGCCGTCACAAGTAGATCAAAGCTTAGTACCGTCTTAAGTCCTCCTTTCTGAGGCTTTATTTACTCATTCTTTATATATAAAACAGAACACCGTATACTTGGACCGAATGCTGTAACCTTGTTCGCTTTGCCTTAATGATATCATGGAATCATTTCTGAGAAGGAGACAGATTTTTATCCGCCGTTTTTGAATATAAAATGGAACGGCATATATTTGGAATAAATACTAAATAAATAAATTGTCGTTTGATTAGTTTTACTCTGTTAATGTCGTGTCTGTTTAAAAACTTAAGTTTCAGAAAATTCGCTTTGAAGTTTGAATAGCACCTTATTCTTTGATATTATTCAAGCAAAGTTCCGCAAAAAAAGTTAGGCAGTTTTGAACACTTCTATTTGTCGCTATCTCAATATGTCAAAAAGAAGAAACAAAAACTGAGTTCATTTTAAATGATTTCAAGTAACTGGAAACAATACGTGGTTTTGGATTCGAATGTAGCTATCCGTACTAAAGGAATCACTTAAAAATTCGAAACTCCTTTGATGTTCAAATTCGTAGGTTCCCTAGGTACACTTTTAATAGTTTTCAGATCTTATTCGCGATCTATGAAATAGAAAAAAAATTCCCCTATTTTTATGGCCGCAGGTGAAAAGACTTAGGACTTCAAAAGGATTCAACAGTAAATTATGGTTCCTTTTATTGCAGATCAAATGTAACATTTCGATTCCTGATAAACATTTTCCAATCGTTTAACTGAGCTTCCAGCTCTAAATTATTTTCTTCTCTTTTTGAAGAGAATATTTGATACTGATGAACTCTCACATTTTATGATAAAAAATTTGGTTTTTGAAATTAGAAGTGTCCTTCTTTTTGCTTCTCTCCTTTTGTCCTTCGTTACAGTCATTATATTACCTACGTTACCATGACATTTATCATCGACGAAGCATGGCAAATTACCGAAGAATCTCAGGTTTTCTACCATTTGATGTGCATCCGAATTCCAATTTTTTTTTCGAATTAGACAACATTCCTTAACAAAATCAAAGATTTAGCATTAACCTAAGTACTTTTTAGTAATTCGTATCTCTGTTTACATATGTTAGAAACATCTTCGGTCATATCCTCATAATGTGTTTTGACCGTTATGTTACATTAACAAGTATTTAGCAGGCACGGGAGTTGTAAAATGATTTCATTAACTGAAGCATAAGAACTTCCACTGATCTTGCAGGCGGTTTGGTTTTCGAGGCCGCCGAAATACACGATTTTCATAGTTATGCTATTCTCTAAACCGCAAAATCTTTAATTTGTCATTCATATTTAATTAGTCTTCTATGTTTTATTCCGTGAATGATTACAAGAGAATAAACGCACTTTTTGTTATCTTAAATATTTGTTTTATTTAACTTAGGTTACTTAATTCTTTTATTTAGAATATCACCAACAGGGTTAAAAATTAGCTCTTAGTCTTGAAGATTTTGCTTCGTTTCACTATAAACGGCGAATCGCTTTTCAGATTATTGCCACGAAATATTATCACCCGGTATTATACTTAAAGAAACTAAATAATGAATAATCTGCATGAATGTATATATGTTCCTCACGTTGTGAGAAAACGACGGTACCTAGAGTCATCATATTTTGAATATAGCAGTCCTTCGCCCGAATATGTTAAACTGGAAAACCGAATTTTGAACTTCAAGTAATATACTTTTGATTGACAAACTGAACGACTTTAAAACGAGCAGTTACAACACTGTACTATTCCGTACATTTTTACCTCTTTTTATCACAAACATTTTTATCTCTTTTTATCTCATTATCATCTTTTATTTTTTTGGCGTGCGAGAGTGTCCATTGAAAATTCTAAGCATATCCTGGTTTTAAATATTTTGTGATTTTGATGTTGAATCGAATTTTATGCGGCGTAAGCACCAAGAACGTGATATTTAATAAATAAATCCAATGCGCAAAATGTTAATAATAAAAGACAAAAATAAAATTTTATAAAGCCTTCTCAGTAACCAAACTGAACATTGATATGATGAACTGTGAAAAGACTAAAAAAAAACGAAAAATGTATACCAACACTTCAAGCTGCATCAGTTATTCTAAACATGTACTGCTATGCTGCTTTTAAAATTTTTGTAACTTTGGTGTTAAATTGTACATGGCGTAAGTGCGAAGAAAACAATGCTTAATAATAAAAAAGTAAAAAAAAAGGGTTAGTAATAATGAGTGAAGTAGCAATATGGTAGAGGGCAAGCTCAGCAAGAGAGTAAAAATACTGAACAAACTATTTTGAGTTACCATTAAAATCTGAAAACTTTCAGACTTTTCTCACTTAAAACGAGAAACGAAATATTTGTATGAATTTTTACATTTTAAAATGTTTCATACAAACGTGTTTTTAATTTTTTTTTCTTCGAGGTGATACACTGCAGTTAAAGTTGTCAGATAGGATTTTATTTTTCGACTGGACTATCACGAAACATAATTTAGTCATGAAAGCACCAGATGTCGTGAATGCAGACTTTCGAAAAATCTTAAGAGAACTTAAACACGCAATTACTTTCGTTGTAGCATTTACAGTATTATAGCCAAATAGCTTCAGTTTTAACAAGACAGTTTCTAAACACAACGTCATTGCTCAAGCGTTGTTAAAGATCATTATTTTATAGATGTCATTTATAAGTTTTTGTTTGTTAGCTGTAACCATAATCGTACGTGTAAAAATTTACATTTTCCTAATTACGCGTATTATTTATCCATAAATTAATTAATGATATGATCTTAAATTGATTTTTAGATGTTAAAATAATTCAGTATTTTACCTAATCCTCTGCATTATTTTTGCTTAAAATTTTAGATTCGGCACACGGTAAGTTGGAAAGGATCGTCGAGTTTTTTTAGCAGTTACTATTACCGTGGTTACTAGGGTAAAAAGGAAGCTTTACATCGAATTGAAAAGTGCAAAATTTAGCATAAACTACGTATTATTAGAGATTTTTCTACATTTGTTAAGACAAGCAAGAATTGTAATGAGATTTCGTCATTTACAACGATGTTAAGACTTCAGAATATATAAGTTCCATGGTGCTCGTCTTTCGAAAGACGCGTAATGAGTCTTAAGGCAACTCTCATTATGATACACTTTAAAGGGTCTTTCGAACTTCCGTTTTGAGATTTTTACCTAATTGGTTAATAGGGTCTTGAGCAAGGACAATTGCAGGCTTTAATTTCTAAGCGTCTTTAAATAAGGTATAGAATTTTGTGAGAACTCTTTAAAACTGTGGATGAAAGGATTTTGTAAATAAGAAAAGAGATATTTACATGGCCCAGTAGAACGTAATTCCGAATAGTTAAGTATTTCTTTAGTTTTAATAGGTTAAAGGGAAGTTAAAGTCCTATAACGGGTATTTTCAAGCGAAGTAGCTGTACAGTTAATAAGAAATGCATTATAGTGAGTATTCTTATATGTTTAAGAAAACCAAAATCTATCTTCTAGCCTCATTTTCTGAATATGTTATTAAATATTTCGAATTCACTCGGCTCATTTATAGCTAAATATCTCCCCGAATGCTTCATGTAAAGATATGGCACTTAGTGCGCTTAAAAAGTAATTAAGGCTACCTGGGTTTTGATTTTATTTTTAACTTTTCAATGAAAAGATGTATTCTGCATATTCTCCTTTAATCTTTGCGATGATTGTCTGAAAACATAAATTTTATTCTTATAAAACCCTTCCATATGTCTAAGCGAAAGAAACCTGCTGTCAAAAATAAACACTTGTAGTTCTCATTAAAACCCTCACTTCTCCATTAAATTAATCAATCGTTAGTAAAATTCAAAGCGTGATATAACATTAAAATTCTCTTCATTCGGCGAAATAGGTTTAAAATTCTGCTACTATCGCTTTGTGTGAAATGGATTCCCACGTGAAAAGAACTGAACTGAATAGAAAGCATAATCTCGGAGAGTCGTACCTCTTTTGACGGTTTTTGTTACCCTGGTTACAGAGCAGTAAGAGAAGATTGTGAGCTTTACCACCGATTTCGGAAAATAGAAGAGGCATTCAGTATAAACAGTGTTAGAATAGATGAATAAGTGAACTTATTAATTTCTTTTCTTTAGACACGCTCTAACAAGTTTTCCTTCGTTTCCAGCACTATTAAACACAGGTAAGTGTCATGCTTCTCTTCGTTCAAAAGGATGCATGATTAAGAAAAAAAATTCTTATTTCAGAGCCTTTTCCTGTGTTATCAACTTAAAGCCTTCTTGACTACACTTGAATGATAACAAAAGGTCTAGGGAAAGGTGATTACAGAATTATGTTTCTTAATATTTATCCAATAGCGTTATATAAAAATAAAGTAAATATATGGGAAGAAAATTAGTATATTGAAAGTAAAATTTCTAGTCATTAGATTTTAATTATGCACAAGAACTATAAGTAGAATTTTGCTTCCGTCACGTAGGGTTTATAAAATTTTATTAGGAAATATATCTCTTTAAATAATGTATTGTAATTAAAGCTTAATGGATTGAAATTTTATTTTTAACTCTGATAGCAGAGAAATACTTTAGTTATTTCCCTTTTATCTCTGAGACGACTTCTGGGAAAAGTAAATTTTATTCCTAGGAAACATTTCCATCTATTTTAGCGAAAGTTACACTGCGGTCCAGAATAAACTTTGGCAGTTATCTAAACAAACTATGTTTCTCTTTTGAATTCGTTAATCGGCTTTCAGTGCAGTTCGATTCGGGATTATAAACTTCAAATTCTATGAATTGGCAAAATATCTCAAAATTCTACTCAAGTTGCATTTTGTGATTTGGACTTGCGCTTGAAAGCAACCAAGAGATTATATTTGCTATTCAGGTCTATTGCTTACACCTTAACCCCCGTTGTTAGCATGGTTAACAAGGCTGTTGTTACAAGGCTGTTGTTATTGTTAGTTTGCAAATCTTTTTAAAATTGTCCCTAAAATCCACAACTTGCACCAAATAAATGACTTTTCTGTCTAAAAAACTGAGTAATTGCATAGAGTGTTGTGCAAAGATGATTACGTGAATACTTGAGTATTGGAAAATGTACGTATGATTGTTGTTTAGGAAAGGAAGCTAAATAAGTATCTCTTACATTTCTTTACTTATTATGGAAATTGTCGCAAAAATCGACAATTTTTACCAAATAAATTACTTTTCTGCGTAAAAAAAAAATTGAATAATTGCATAAAACATGTTGTGCAAACATGGTTACGTGAATATCTAAGTATTGGCATATGAAATGTATGTATAATTGTTGTTTAGGAAAAGAAGCTAAATATGTATTTCTCACATGTCTTTACGTATTATTTTTAAAAAGAAAGGTAATGGTAAACTCGTCTCCGAGTTACAGATTGTTTTAAGACTATCTAGAATATAATTTGCTAATGTAATTATACTTCAGACCTCGCAACCTGTAGTGGTCATTTACAGGTATTATATATTATTTACACGATTTATGCTTTGCCTTTTACAGAGCTATATATTTCAGTATATGAGTATGCAAATAAAGCTACATTGCTTAGTAGAGAGATAAAAGACAAGGATTCCAACAATTGAATTATTTGCGCTGAAGAATTACGTAGAACGGAAGCTCTTGAAAGTGAAACAAGGTACAAGAACAAACAAGGTACAAACTAGGTACAAGAAGTGAAGAAAATAGTTTTCTAGAAACATCATATTTTGACTGTATTAAAAAAGCAATATTCTGAGGTAAGGAAATACTGTATATTTCGGCGTATAACCTTCACCGGTGTATATGATTTCAAATTACATTTTTTAATTGTTAGTCATATTCGCCGTATAAAGCTTTTCTTTACGAATAAACCTGAAAGATAACATGTGCAGTTCTAATATCTTTTGAAAACATTCATTCGAAGATTTTCCCCAGTTTTTTTACACTGAATGGCACTGAAATGACAAGCTATAAGAGAGCAACATGTGTGTCTGTGAGGGGAAATGCTTGGGAAAGTAAACAATTCTGGATGCAGGATGGGTTGTATTCAATGCAGATACGTACAAGAATGTTATTTTAGGGTTTTAAGAAAAAAGGTGCATAATTTGGGATACTAATATATTTTCGAATTCGGGATACTAATGAATTCATGACATTAGGAGCCAGATTTTTTTCTCTTTCTGTAGTCATTTGAAGCCTGATTTTGAAGTGAACATCGACGGCTTTAGTAACTCTCATTTACTTTAGTTGAAATATATTTGATATAGTTCATAGTGTTCTTTTTAGTAGTCAATGTGATTCCTCTCAAACAAAACAAAGAGAGTGCTGATTCAAATGTAAAGTCATTCAGTTTGCGAAAGAAAATGAAATTCTGCTGAAGAAATGATGTTTGGTGCTAATCAAAGTTCCATACGTAAATGGAAGGAAAATGAAATCGCAATAATTAATATGCCAAATAATAAATATGCTTTGCATAGAAGAGTAACCATGTGGTCTGCCTAGAAAAAGGTTTCGCGAACTGGATCCTACTAAATGCCAGAATCGCCAGAAACAGCATTTAGGTACATGTAGAGAGATCTAACTTTTGCATGCTCATCTTTTCCTTATTTTTAAACCTCTAATTTTTATATTCGAAGGACAACGCGCACTTCTGAACGTCGATTTTATTTTCTGTGTTAAAAGTATACATTAAAAACCGGAGTGTATGGTAAATCTGTTAGGGATCATGCTTTCTCCTTAGAATATATAAATATTCTACATTCAGTTTAGGAGTGTCACATATGTATTAGGAAATAATGGCATTATTTAAAATCTTAGAAGTCATCTGCATATAAAGAACTGCTTTGAGATGGGATGATATATAATTTTTTAGCTGTCCTCTTGTTTCGAATGGAAACTTCATTAGTCTTTTTCTGTAGCTGAGAGAAATAAAGCGTGCACATTTCCATATATATCCATTGAACACAGCGCACATGGTAATTAATTTAAAGAAAGAGATGAATTATAAAGTTGATTGGAGGGTCACGCTCTGTTTTCCTCCCATTACTCTTCCAATTCGTTCTCTCGAATATTCGCTGCTCCAGAAAACAAGCTTTTGACTAATTAAACGGAAACTCATAACATAGTTCATTTTCTTCCCAGATGAATCCCGTGACTGTTCCTAACGGTCCGCAAGACAAGGGCAATAAGACTGATTGGCAGATTTCAGAAAATTTGAATATGGGGACATAACGAGTTTACGCTTCAAGAACTACCTCACTTCTGAAGATCATGTTACTACTAGGAAAACCCTGAGGTGAATTCATCCTTTCATTATATCTTCTAGAACTCATTACGTCGCACAGAAATTGTTCTTTTCTTTTATCTCAATAGAGATATTTTGAGGGGAAGAGTCATCTAAATTAAATTTTCACTGACCGCATTCTTTAATCTTTGAGAAATCGATGTGGCCAGGATAGCTTTCATATTCCATGTCATTAAATACTTAATAATGCCTTTCAGAAACCTGCATTTTGAAAAACAATAAGGAGCAAAATTCTGCTTCCCGTCTTCTGGTCATTAATAATTGCTTTGCAGACTAATAATTAAATGACACTTGTGTTTAGCAATTAATGCAGATCACACATATGATATATTTTCATTACTCTAAATGAATTTAATTGAAGATGGATTTATTTAACTTCCCAGCCAAAGTTATACTAGATTCCATTTTCAACGCTGCAACCGAAAACTTCGCTGTTTACTCAGGGAGGTTTTGAAGACATGCGCTTCTTTAATTATATCCTCAATTTTCATTTAAATAATACACAAGCGATAAAACAGTTCTATCAAATTGGTTTACTTTTTTGCAGCTGCATTGAGAAGCTGGTGAATTTTGCTAGTTCGTCGAGGGTACAATTTCGCAATGAAATGGATTGTAGAATAAGTACCGGGTAACCCAAAAGTCAGTTATTATTTGAAACGTCAATAATAAACTGAATAATGTAGGTAGGGAGGTAAAAAGTGACAGACATGCTTGAAATGGCATGGGGTTTTATTGAAAGCAGAAAAATGCTTAAAAAGCCAACAGATGGCGTTTCACATGATATCAAAAACAATAATTAGCATAACAATTGATTTTTTCAAAGGTTATGTTCTTTATGACAAATATTCATCATGTCAGCCGTCATTCATCATCAATACCTGTAGTCGAGCGACAATGCTGTGAACATCACTCTACAGCACACCTGTAGGTATGATGAGAAATTGCTGTCAGATGTTGTCTTTTAGCATCCCTAAGAGGTAGACGATCGCGGTAGACTTGGCGATTTCAGGTAACCCCACAACCAATAATCGCACGAACTGTTGACCTGAACGATCTGTTGACCTGAGAGGACAAGTGTGACGGAAGTGGCGGCTGAGCAAACTATCCCCACCAAACGATGTGCGCAGCAGATTTTTCACACATGTAGCAATTTGAGGTGTAACACCATCCTGTATAAAAGCCATACCTTTCAACAGCTATGTATCAGCCAAAGTAGGGATGATGCGATTCTGTAACATATCAGCGTACCTCACAACGGTCACACTGATAGTTTAAATTACAGAACCACGCATTTCCTCAAATAAAAGGTGTCCGTGATAAAAGAACTGACATCATAAATCCACATCACACCGTAACCAACACCCGGAGGCGAGGATAGCAAAGTGACAAAGTCATGGACTGATTCCCTCTCTCACTACAGCTCATTTTATCAATTTCTACCTCTCTACCTATAATGTTCCGTGAATTGTTAAATTTTTAAATGTTAACAGACTTTGAGGTCATTCGTTACAGAAACTTATCAAACTCGCGAAGACGATTGGTGAGGTTATCAAACAAATTGATGCGTTATCAAACAAACCATTTGGTTTAACCTTGTTTGTTTGAGGATTGGTTGTCAAACAAAATTATCAAACTCGCAAAGATGATTGGTGAGGAAGAAGATAAAAACAATAGATAATAGAAAAGAATAGAATGATGGAAGATGAAGAATAGATAGAAAAGAACAGAATGATGGATGATATAGAATAGATAGAAAAGAATAGATTGACGGAAAATGCCTGATAGAAACGAATAAAATGACAGAAGGATAGAAAGGATTTAACAAAAAAAATTAACTGGTAATGAAAAATAGAAAAGAATGAGAAAGAATAACTTACAAGTAATGAAAAATGGAAGCTTACAGTTCAGTTAGTTAATTAGACTTCCTCATAAATTTATTAGAAAAATCGCTGTCTGTACTTATTTATTACTTTCTTATTAATCATTTAATTAAGATTTCCTCTCTTTAATTAGTTACACTTTTATTTCTTTTTCATTTCTTTCTGTTAAATGTGCTCTTTCGATGAAAAAGATTCTCTTTTGAAAAGAAACCATCTCTCTTTTTTTCAAGGCAGCGCATTTATTTAACCTATATCATCATTTAATATAAATACAGAAGAAGAGGTAAAGCGAGGGGGAAAGTGTTCGGAATCCCAATTCTTTGTGCGACAGCCGTTTCCATGGTAACAAACGAAAGTCGGAAGCATTTTGAACTTAGCTACCGCAAAGTTTCAACAAGTTGATTTTGGGCTTCGTTTTATTTGCAGAGCGTGCTGATAAACAGGAGTTATTTCATTGCGATACAATTTAAGTCTCATCACGGAATCATTTTAATGCATTTTCATTTTAAGAATTTCTTTAATCTGACCTATGAATACAAACCTTACATTTTTCCAAATTATTTTTTGAATCTTTTCGTTTATAACTTAAAACGAGCCAAACACTGCTAAAATAAAAGTGTTGTTCTTATTTCTTATAATAGTGCTCTTAAAGAAACATTAAACGTTACATTTCCTCCAAAACCACAAGTAAAAAATTCGTAAAGAACATTTGTTACTGCAGTTCTAGAAAGTAGAATCAGAATCAGAACAGTACGAGAAGCAGTTCAGTACTAGGGGGTAGAGTCAGAGCATGCAACAGCTCTATCAGTCTGAATGAAATTACCAACAGGACAATAAAAACAACGAAAGAAATAATATATGAGGAAATATTCAAAATGAGAAGCTGTGAAAGTGTTTTTAAATGCAGTTGTGGACAAAACAACTACGCACTCAAAAGCATAAAATTCCCGCAGTAAGACAAAAGATAAATTCAGCAACAAGAGATAAAGATACCAAGAAAATATTATGACAGTTCCGTAAAAAACGTGCAGTATGTAAAGAAAAGGAATAAGAGAAAAAACATTGAAAAAAAATCTGCTATATCCTTTAAAGACACTAAAAATATTTTCATAGGTCATCATCAATATATACTCAAAACGTCCTTAGCCCTAGAAAAAAATTAAGACCCAGAAATATCACAGAGAGAATTTAGTTTAATAATATAGAACTAAAGCAAGGAGAAACCCCAGGACCGAATACCGATAATGGAATAACCATACTGATGCTCAAAGTCTGCCCATCCGTTTTTATAAAACACTTATAGATAACAAAAACCTATAATGGAAAAACCATACTGATGCTCAAAGTCTAGCCATTCTTATTTATAAAAACCTTATAGATAACAAAAACCTACCACTATCCTTTCCTGATTTTCTGAAATTTGTGCAAATAGTGGTATTTGCAACAAACAGCAAAGATCTTTCCAAGTCCAACGCTTATTATTTCATTATCTTCCTACCGTCAATATACAAACGATTTGCTATTTTTTATAAGATAACGTCAATTTACAAGCAAACCATTATGAGATTGAACCAGTTCGATTTTCCCCCGAGATATTCTACCATTTACAGTCCTTCGCAAAGGAATTGTTCAAAAAGAACAAAGTTAATAAACATCACTCCCCAGTCCTCTGCTTAGACTTTCGGAATACATTCATCAAGCCGTTGTGATAGCTGGGCGTTCTGGGCGCCTTCAGGAACACCAATGCCTATCCAATTTATTCTGGCTAATCAAAGATTATTCATTTCAGAAATAGAGCTTACTTTACCCAACATAGTAACACCTACATAAAAAACCAGAAGACCATCCATCAATGGAGCGGCCACACCATCATTTAGACTTTTACTGTTGTGCTCCATCGACGGATGCTATCTCTCATCTGCTACACCTAGCCAAAGAAGTGCGCTGGTGATCAACGGCATTTATTTGAAATAAAATTTATAAAGTTACAATGGTTTTAGAAATATACATATGCCATACAGAAACAGCTCATTCAAGTCGTGTAGTGTTTACGTAGATGAGAATGTTTACAGTAATGCCCATAACATACTATTTAGAAAATTGTTATATATATTCAAAATTTATATTTTACGGATTTTTGTATCTGAAAAATAGCCAATTAATGTAATATAAAAATGTCCTTATACATTTTAAAAAATTAAGACATAAATAATTCAGAAATGATTGAGCCAAATAAAAAAAAAGAATAAGAAAAACGTCAAATATAGAATAAACATTAAATTAATTTAGAAAAATATAAAATGCAGGCTGCGTATGAATATTATAGATATGCTTAAAATAAATAATAAATTAAATAATAAAAATAATAATAACATACCTAAAATAATAATAAATAAAAAATTAAATAAAATATTAGTTATACCACAAAAATATCAAAATTTTCGATTTATAAAGGAGTTAATAAAGAGGAAGGAACATAAGATATAGACAGAGGAATATGTGGAGTAGTAGATTTGGAGACAAATAGATTGACGAGAGAAAGAGGTACTTGTTGGCGAATTCTAAGAAAGTGGCCCAATGGTCCCTATTGGCGGAGAACACTATCAGGGTCCACTTTATGTGTCAGAAAATACATAAAAAGGCGGCAAAAAATGAGGATTACATAAAGCATTTCATGAGCATTTCATAACCTTCTGAGGTTTAACTTTTTATTCCATTACATCAGACGTTTGACCATCATACACGACAGCGATTGCATTTGCGAATGATAGAATTTTTCGGTGACGGCTTATGATATTCTATAAAAAATAGCCAAGAAACCATAAAAACTTTTAGAAAAATTTGAAAGAAATTAAAATTAATCATTTTCGAAAAAATATCTCAAGCAGTTATTTTCCACCGAGACAACCATCAATGGTAACCCAAGTGGAAGCTGAATAATCTCGAGTCGATTAGGTTAGGGTAAAGCACACTAGGCATATTTGATTAGAGGAAGGGATCCTCATTTTTCGAGATTCGAAAGCGGCTTCAGAACTGTCTAATTTTAGAAATCTCATCCAACCGATACGTTTATTTGAATTTTGTTTTTGAGTAAAATATATAACGTTATAAACCGAAAATTTTGAGCAGTGGATCACACGGATCGATAAAAAGTGTGATTACTGATCATTTGCTGTCCAGTCGTAAAATATAAACAAAGAAAAGCACTGGGAGACTAGTAAAAGGTAGAACTAAGCGCTTTGGAATTGTGAAGAAATGTGGGGCTGTTTAAACATGTAACTTTTCTGCATTCGGTTGTATAGAGAGGAAAATAAAGAACAATTCTTTGAATGAATGTAATTTGGTACATGAAAATGGATTACTGAAGGAAGATATAGAAATAGAAAGACAAACATTTGTTACATCAAAGAATTTGTATTGCAGATAATGAGTTTTGCATTTCGAATATTATGTTATATGAATAAAATGTATCTGAGTATCTGAGAAATAGTCTTAACTAAAATGGCTTCTAACATTTTTACGTCTAAGGACCGCTTTTCGTATTACAAAAATATTCCGTGTTGCTATTTGTTTGTTAATTTTCCAAAGCC
Source organism: Stegodyphus mimosarum (assembly GCA_000611955.2). NCBI lineage: Eukaryota > Metazoa > Arthropoda > Arachnida > Araneae > Eresidae > Stegodyphus > Stegodyphus mimosarum. The sequence continues at coordinate 53,687 of KK113052.1, read as the reverse complement.
ATGTAAACATTCAAATGTTTTGAATTTGGAACTCATGAATAAATGTGTGTTATGTGTGCTGTGTATGTACGTACGTATGTATGTATGTAGTATATATACATGTATACCATAAAAATATATTTACATGTCTTTGATAAAGAGTAATTCAATGCAGTTCAATGACAATAAGTTATAAGAAATATTCTGCGTAATTACTTTTCTTCCAAGAATTTTATAAGATCCATCATTCATCTTTAAAAGAGGCTCAGCGCTGAATTTATTTCCAAGCCATTTCTGCATTATATTTTTTCTGTACTGAATTACATTTATAGAATTATTTTACATGATTATTTCTGAAAACACACGTTTATAAATGAAGAGGTGAAAAAGAGGTTTAGATCCTTTTCTATTGATTGCTGAAGCAATTAAATTAAATATAAATTGGCATATTATAACTGAACCAATTTGCTCGATAAAAGATAGAAAAATTAGATAATAAATTTTAGTTTTCATTGAGTAAAAATGAATTCATATGCATTCTATAAGAAAGGAAGAATTCCAGAAAAATCTTTTTTCTTTATTTCGCAGTTGTAATGTTTTTCTTAAATATTCAAATAATTCATACTCAAAATTTTCTAATTCATTGCAATTAGTTAGGACTACCTGAAAATGCAATTTTAATTGATTTTAATTTTTAATTGTCTTTTTCCTTTAGTTACACCCTTTTTATGGTTCAACAGCAGTCAATTAGCATTTTTTTAGTTCATTTCCTTTATAGTACGCTTATGTTTTAGATATACATTACTCGTACTCGTCAATTGCAACTTTTAACATCTCTGGGAAAAAATCAACCAGAGAGCAATTTTTAGTGTCGCTAAGATTATTATTATAATGCTATCCTCCAGTGCTTAAAAAACCCTTAGTTAAAGGCAGATTAACATAATGCTCATTACCCGGTCTACATATGAAGAAGGTCTACATCAAAATTAAGTTGGTTACTCATAGGAAGTCTTAATTAAAGAGTAGTTATACGAAATGTTAATCAATGTTTAATAATATGGGACACTTACTCACTATTTGCTCAAGTGTGTGGTAAACTGACGTTTTACATTTGAAGTTCAAAATCATGACCGAATTATTAGTAATGTACTTTACCATAAATATATCATTATCGCTGAATAAAACATATAGTAATTAATTAAATTTCTTAATATAATACTGAATATACATTAAATCAGTGATACTTTCTATCATGAAACATTAAGATTTCCCTTCAACTCTATAGATAATTTAAGTTATATGAATTACACATTTTAAAATTCACTTTCTCAGTTATTAATTAAGTAACCAGCAGCATTTCAGACTTTCATCTCTCATCTCTCAGTAATTAGCATTCCAAAATCCCAATAATTAATTATTAAATAAACAGCAAATCAAAATAAATCTCGCATATTTCAGAACACAAGGGTCCATAATTGAGAATGAAGGTTCTCGCCTGCTCAGAAATGTAGTTACCAGATCTATTTAAATAGGGTCCCAGGTAACTGATACTCTTGGGTTGATCATTAATTCCTCAAGATTAATAAGGTTGAACGGTAAGAGAAATGATCGTTCTTTTCTTTCTCTAGTGGCATCCTAGCTGGTGATGTCCAGAGCTTTTCTCTCAATGGAAATCTGCACGTGTCGCAAGACCAAATCCATCGCCTTCCGTAATACCGAAGAAATGATCGTCCTTAAGATTGTAGGGTCTACTTGTCTAACTTTTGTGTGAAAGCTGTAAGAGCAGTGACTGCACAGAAGAAGGGTTAAAATTACCCTTTATTACACTCTTTATAAATTTACAATGCGTCAACTCGACGCTAACAAACTATGCCCTGCTTGGACAATACTTGAAAAGAGTGTTGAAAATTTAGTGTCAGTAAAGTAATGGCTGTTACGCCATGTTTAACCAGCAATAAATGCTAAGCCAAAGCTCACGCTACAATAAGCCCAGAGTTTGCCCACACTCTCTAACTTTTCCTTCTAAAACTTGAAACTTAAAACATTTCTTCCACTGATAGAATTTGCATTATTTCACGCGCTCTACCAAATTTAAATATTCTGGAATAGGCAATTAGGAGAATGAAGGGTTATAGGAAAGGAACTTCAAATTAAATTTAATTGGTTATTTAAAATAAATATAAATCCGTACAGTTACCCGTGCCGGAATTTAGCTGACTTGGATAAAGGTCATTAAAGACCTGTTACAAACTGTTAAATTCTACAACAAACAGGCCCTGAGCCACGTTTCCACACAAGTACTAAACTTAACTATACCAAAATTAATTCTTTTTCCTTTTTTTCTTCCGCTGAAATTGCTTTGTCATCATTGCTTTGAGTAGAGAATTCAGTCTTGTCCTTCCAGCCATCTGGAAGGAATACTTAGGAAATACATGTTTCTACCAAACAATAAATAACACTTTAGTTCACAATACATTAATTCTTTTATTGAGTTTCTAACCCTTTTGCATTTATCGTAGCTTTCTCAACTTTTCCGAACATCACGGTTTTTACGGCTCACATTTACTCATTTCACATTCATGCTTAAATTTTAAACATAATCCCCTTTTTGGCTCTCCACAATGTGTGGTGAAAACGCAAGTGTAAAATGTCACAGTGATCAAAAGCTCCACCTAAACGCACATCGACATTTTAGCTAATAACAACCTTCTTAGACACACCCTAAATTCACTTCTTAATTCTCCATGAGCTAATAAACATGAAAATTAACTAGAATGTCGGTGGAGAGCCTTACAAAACACATGCATGCCAAATATTTTTCCCACATTCGGGTTAAACACACGCTTTTGCTTAACACGCTCTCACACGCTTTTGCACGCAAGCTTTTGCTCAAAATCGCATGATTTGACTTGGCTAACCTTTCGTTTGAGCGAACTGACTTGATTTTAAACACATTAACTTTACATTTTGAGGTTTTTAGCACTAAATACTTATTATGTATGCTCTTTTAAGCTTTAAACTTTCATTTGCAGTATGATATTTACTTTAAGAAACAGATATTTCCACATTTTACAATCAAATACTTTAACCAAAATAGAGAATAAAATGAAACTTTTAAATGAATGAATCCTTTTCTCCCTTTAAGTGCGAACATAAAAACAAATTTTCATTTACAAGTATTAATACGAAGCTGCTTGTATCAGGCCAGATCTTTTGGTGTTTTAACATAAATAGTCTTCCGACAAACAAAACCGAAGTACTAGTTCTTTACATTAGCATTACATTTCTACAATACACAATAGCTTTGTGCTTTCACCAAAGAGGAAATCTTTAGTCGTCAGCCGAGGTAATTGATTTTACAATGTAACTTCGTATTTCAAACATATTCATGAAACTTTGCACAACACATTTATTAAAAAATTCACTTATCTTTCTCTTTTGTAGTTTGGTATTCAGCCGCCCTTTTATTGCAGAACTCATGCCATGTGAGGTTATTCACACTAGATATTCTAAATCTCTGCTTTTTCTCCACTGGTTGGAAATGACTTTTCCTATTTTCGCCTCTGGGCATACTTCTCTTAGGGTGGAATGGCGGTGTTTCGTGTCTTTTTCTCTTGCTGGCCGGAAAACTGGTTCTTGAAGCTTCGGGCGTCGAGAACTCTTGCTTGCAGACCCTCGATTGTTTCCGTTTTTGCTGTGGGCCTTGAACTTCGGCAGGTCTCTTCTTCATTTTACCGACCGCTGGTCTTGTTTGCACAATTCTTTCTATACGCCGCCTCTTTCACATATCCTGGGGTTATCTGCTGCGAGATCTTGTCCTGGCACGGACATCCTTGTTCTAGCCGGGAACTTTCTTCTTTCTAACTGAGGGAATTCTTTCACACTTTGATATTTTTCCCGTTGGACCTTCCACACGTTGATGGATTCTTTTCTCAGGAATTCTCCTGCTTATCTGAGACCTTGTCGTTTGGTCTGTTCTTTGTCTCTTCGCGGGGGTCGAAGTTCTGGTGGGGGTCGAAATCGCCCCTGAGGAAACCGCCTCTTCTGATTCTGAAGCCTGCAAAAAACTATTCAAAACATCAAATTCTCTACGTTCGTAATATCGCTTTAATTGATCCGAACTGGCCTTAATTATTTCTCCCGAATCTGATTTAAATGGATCACCGCCCCGACGATCTGCGGTAATACATAAGGCCCTTCAAATTTATGAGCGAATTTCGATACAAAGTCCTCTGGTGCACTACACAAAGTGAATTTTCTTTTAAGCACTTTACGACCCACTTTCAAATCTCATTCACAGCGTCTTCAATCATAATAAACTTCCTGCCGCTCTCTTGGTACATCTGAATTTTTCAAAGCTTCATCGATTAGCTTTTGATTGTTTGCCTGTTTAAATTTTAATTCTCATTCTGGGACGAAAAAAAGGTTTGTCTTAAGGTGTCAAAATTTTCCTGTCCAGAAAAAATTTAGTGGGCATTTTATCCGTTGTATCATGCTTGGCAGTTCTTAAAGAATAGGCTAGTTCATCAAGGCAGCCATCCGAGCGTTTATGATAGTTTTTAACATAACTTCTAATTATTTTAACAACGTTTTTATTAACACTTTTCGCGATGTTTGCTTGTGGTCTGTATAGGAGCATTTTCACATGCCGGATTTCAGGTCCTTTGCACAAATTTTCAGAGATTTGACCAGTGAAATAACTTCAGTTATCGGTTATTACTTTTAACGGTGCATCATATTTTAAAATATACCTATGTAAGAATGCATATGCGACTATTTTAGCCGACGCTCGCTTTAAGGGAATTATTTCTACCCACTTAGAATAAGGGTCTGCCTTCACCGAAAGATAACGGTTTTTATTTAACTCACTTCGGGAAAAAGGGCCAAGAAGGTCTATTCAAAGAATTCATTCGGAAAAGTCGCACAATTACTATTTAGATACTTGACCGTGCTATAACTAACGTCGTTAATTAACTGACATAAATTACAGGGCCTGATATACGCTGCCACTACCTTCGGCAGTTGCGGAAAATACACCTATTCGCGTACACTACGCACCGTTCCCCTAAATGTCCAGCTGTTGGTGCGTCATGCAATTCCTGCAAAATGCTTAGATGTAGTGTGACTTGGATGACTGTTTAAATTCGTGGTTTTCATTTGTCGATTTAGTATTGAACAACAGATTATCTATGGTCTCGTAATTTTGGGCTCTGTTTCTAATTGCAGCAATATCTCCGTGTTCAAAATTATGTTGATCCTTTAAATAAGCATAGATTTTATCGAAGTTATGTATCCTTTAGTAAATCAGCTATGATTTTCTCGCGGGAACCTAAAACTTTAGAACTTAACATAGCACATTTTATTTGATCATCATTTCATCCAGTTTAATTCTTGACAACCCGTCAGTCACGGTTATTTCCTTGCCAGGAGTGTGCTTAATTATTAAGTTGTATTCTTGTAACTTTGAGCCCATCTAATTATACTAGTTAAATTCTTCACCGAATGTAATCTACCTACGTCCGAATGATCTGAGTAGATTGTAACTGGGAATTTTCCAAAATAAACCCAGAACTTCTGAACTGCCATTAACACGGCTAACGCTTCTCGTTCCGTTGCTGTATAATTCCTTTGTGTCTGGTTTAATGTTTTACTAAAAAATGCCAAGGTGTGCTCTTTTTGTATTAAAACTGCACCCGCGGCGTAATCTGAAGCATCAGCCGCATATCCAAGTTCTCGTCCCCTTCCACGAATTTTAACGATGGGGCATTAATTAGAGCTGTTTTTAATTGTTCAGAAGCCGAGTTTACCTCCGCTGTCCACGCAATCTTAGATTTCTTCGGTTTTAAAAATAACAAAGGTTCACCAATATCAGCAAAATTTTGGATAAACGAACGGTAATACGAGAATATGCCAAGAAAAGATGAAAGTTTATTTGCCGTATCTGGCGGCGGATAATTTTTTGACTACTTTTATTTTAGAATCCTCAGTCTCGATATCCTTAGCTGAAATTTTCTATCCTAAATATCGCAATTCTTTAGTTGCAAACTGACATTTTGCAGCGTTAATCGTTAACCCTGCTTCCTTTAATAATAGAACAATTACGTGGACATCTTCCACATGTTGTTCAATAATGACACTAGTTACGATATCATCGAGATAAATCAACGTGGATTTCCAGAGGATAGGATGTAGAATAATGTCCATAGCGCGTTGAAAATTTGACTGGACCCCCGCAAAGTCCAAACCGCATGCGTAAAAATGCATAAACCGATTTTGTAATAAACGCCGTCTTATTCACGTCTTCTGGTTTCATGGCTATTTGAAAGTAGCTTGAACTAAGATCAAGAGTGGTCATAAATTTTGTAGACCTAATCTTTCGTATTATTTCTTCTATTACGGATAAAGAATAAATGGGATATTTATTCATGCTATTAGATTCCGGTAATCAATGGCAAAACGCCAAGCGTTTTAGGTACAGAGGAGTTTTTAGGACCCGAGGAGGTCAAAATATTTCTTTTTCTGCCTAGCACATCTGGGCTAGCATATTCGCTATTGATCGGCTTTATTATTTTATCCCTTAACATTGTTTTATGTGGCGTTCAATTTTACATTCTGTTTCCTTATCATAAAGATAAGGTTTTGCTTACATGGTTCACTCCATTTTAACTCAATAGCATGAGTGTGTTACCAGTATGAATCAATAGCATCAATAGCATGAATGTATTACCAGATTTTTTAGAAAATAACGTAGAAAAGTTACTTACGATTTTTTCCACCTTGGCACTTTCACCTTGCTTTAGATGCTGGAGGTCGACTTCCGGTGTAACTTCCTCTTCCACCACCCTTGGCATCATATCCAAGAGAATCGAATTTTCAGCAAAATTTATTGTGGAGTTTATTCCGCCCTAAGGAACTCTGTACCTAAAATGGCTTTATTTTGTAAATTTTTAACAGCAAAAAATAGAACTTTCAAAACTTTGTTTTTTTACGTGAACGTTAAGCGAAGTTTCTCGACGCATTCACAAACTCTTCCTTGTATGGCTATGATTTCCGCGCCACTATTTTTAAATAATCTTATTCTCCGGAAATTTGGATAGTAGAAAGCATAAAAAATTTCCTTGCGCACCAGTGTCCACGAGTGCTTCTACGGGTACGTTGTTCAAAAGAACCTTGATCACCGGTAGTTGGGAATTCTTGACTACAACAGTATTTACATAGAAATTAGACGGATTTTACGAGGCACAAGGAGTCTGGACCCTCAATTCCTCAGGTCCCTCTATTCGTTTAAAACCTTCTTTCCTCCTGATATTTTCCGGGTACGCTAGCGGTCTTTGGCTTTATCATTTCCATTCTTGCTCGTTGACGTCTTGGTTAGAAAACGTTTTCCTCCGTTGTATTTATTTCTTTTCGCACCTGCCTGTCAGCAGAACTGCTGATGGTATCTCTAGGTAGGAAACCTTGAATTTTCCGCTATCCGCCCATTCTGGAACTTTACGTCTAATTCGAATAATTCTTCCATCGTTTGTGTGTTTCGCAGTTCTAAAAAGTCTTGCACAGAAGGTAGTAATCTTGGTAGTATAATCTTAATGACTTCGACTTCGGGGTCCTTCCATATAGCATATTCACTAGCTGGACTTTAGGAAGGTAAATCCGGTAAGGTGCTCAACTTTCCTTGGTAAAAGCTGTATAGTTCAGCTTCAAATTTGGCACGATCTTTAACTATCGGGAACCCGTTTAGGAGTTCCGCTTTAAAATTTTCAAATGTGTACGTGAGGCTTCCGACTTTCCCGAGTAAAAATTTCCCGATTTCTTTCCACCATGACTCTGCCTGTCCTCGGAGGGCACTCGAGGCAATAGTTAGCATTTGTCTTTCGGATACCGGATACAACTGGAAGTGTGTCTCAAGTGCTTCCAGGAATGAGGTGACGGAGTTTTTGCCATCGATAACCAGTGCTGGTTTAAATTCTGTCCTCATCGTTTGTATTAAGAAGCAAAATCCATCCAATGGGCTTGTCACCATCGGATCTGTGAATTCTGCATCTTGTAAGGTTGATCGTCCTGATTGTTGGCCAGAATTTCGGGCCCCAGATGTAGGGTCTACTTGTCTAACTTTTGTGTGAAACCTGGAAGAGAATGACTGCAAAGAAGAATAGTTAATCACCCTTTAGTGCACTCTTTATGAATTTGCAATGCGGCGGAGAGAACTGAAATAGTAAGAGCTAAACTAAAGATTTGAAGATATTAACAAATTGTAGAATTACGCTACAGGGCTCAGACTATCATGTTTCCTAAAAGAGCGTTGAAATTTAGTGGCAGCAAAGTAATAGATGTTACGCCCCGTTGAACCAGCAGTGAATGCTACCCGAAGCTCAAGCTACAGCAATCACAGAGTTTGCCCACACTCTCTAACTTTTCCTTCTAGAACTTGATATTCAAACGTTTTCTCCCACTAGTAGAATTTGCATTACTTCACATGCGCTACCAAATTTAAATATTCTTGCATTGACAATTAGGGGAAGGAAGTCTTATAGGAAAGGAACTTTAAATTAAATTAAATTGGTTATTTAAAATAAATAAAAATCCGGGAGAAATACCTTATAAAGTATCTATGATAAATTTCCACTCACAATGAAACACCTTAAGTGAATTAAACAAAAGCTTAATTTAGTAACATTAAAATCGCTGAAACGACCTTGTATTTGGCGTACATTTACTAAAACACTCAATAAAATTAAGTCCTTCCTAACGCTTTTAAAATTCTTAGCTGCCCTCGAAATCGATTGAGTGTTTTAGTAAATGTGCGCCAAATACAAGGTTGTTTCAGCAATTTTGATTGTCACATTGGCGTGTTTCCTTTCTATTCTAATTTGTGTTATCAACCGACATTTTCGAGGAAATTCTACTTTATATCGTTTTACCACGTGCACCATTTTGACCTTCGTTGCTTCTTTCCCCGTGGCTATTGGTTTTTCAGACTTGAGTAAGTTTCTCTCCTCTTATTTATATTCCTTTTGAATATTTTGTCATATGCTTATATAAATTGTCTTAATTAATTATTTGTGTTTTTTCATGCTATAATTATTTGCTTTTTTGGGATTTCGCGCTTATATATTCTTTTGTTCACTTGTTTCTTCCTTGTACCCTTTTCACAATATGTCCACTGACAGAAACGGATTTTGTAAGTTACGCCTTAAGGGTATGAAATTCTTGAATCATCTGCAGTTTCTACTTAAAAGCAAACACCAAAATATCATTCCCAAATTTATACATGTGAAATGTAGCCTAAAATCTTCGGTTCACGTTTAAAAAATTTTGCAGAAATTCAAATTGTCACTTCTTCATCATATTATAAGGGACAAGCGCAAACGTTTATCTAAAACTGAATTTTAATTATATTACCTCCTTTAAAAAATTGCTAATTCAGCTGTAAATTTTTCCTCATTTGATCATACATCTTGGTCTAGAACCGATATCGTTTCTCAAAGGCATAAAAATGTGCTTACTTCTAAATTCCTCAAGCTCACACACCAGTCGACTAGTCCCACCCATCTAGTTAATCTTCCCACTGTAAACGCTAACCCCATCGTTAATATTTTCAACAAGAATTTTTCGAAGGATCAGTTAAAGTATTAAAATATAACTTCAACTTTTTAAAGACATCTCAAATTATCGCTCCTATTGTGAAAGCTTTTAAATTCTCCAAAATTTCATAAACGCAGAAGGATACAATCCGCCACCAAATTACTCATAACGTTAATTTTAACAACAAATCTTTGGGTTCGAATTTTACCAAAAAGGAAAGGTAGACCTTACGTGAAATTCATTCTGCTACTAATATTATTATTTCTAAAGCTGATAAGGGCGGACAGATCGTTGTTATGGACAAACACACATATATTGCTGGAGTCTCTAAACTGAAAAATGAAGGCCCATAATGCGCGATCCCTAAAGATCCTTCAACTTCGGCCCTCACGAAAGTTAAAACAGCTATTAAATCTTCTTATATACTCCCAACACAGTTGAAGAAATCACTTATTCCACCTATCACTAACTGTGCTAGGCTTTATGCTCTCCCAAAAGTCCACAAAACTGGTATTCCTCTTCGACCAATTGTTTCCAACATAGGTGAAGCATCATATCATTTGGCCAAATATTTAGTTTCCAGATTTTCTCCTTTACTTGCTATCAATATTCACACTGTGAAAAATTCTTCTGAAGTCATCAATAGACTTGAAGATATTTCTCCACTGCGTTCCATTATGGTTTCATTTGATGTGAAATCACTGTTTACTAATGTTCCAGTCGAAGGAGCACTAAAATGTCTTGAAAAATTGGAAATTCCATTTCACACATACTGAAATTGATGAGTTGGTTTCGCTTACTAAAGTCTCTCTGAGTCAAACCCACTTTGTTTTCCAAAATGGATATTATCGTCAAATTGAAGGATTAGCTGTGGGTAATCCTCTCAGCCATGTACTTGCTGACATTTATATGCACTATTTTGAGGTAAAATTATTTGATAAACTATCTTTTCGTCTCTGGATTCGTTATGTAGATGACACTTTCGCACTTTTTGAGGTAATAAAGAAGATTTATCCGAGATTTTATCTGTTATAAATTCAGTTGATCCAGCCATCTAATTCACTCTTGAAATTGAATCCAACAATTCCCTCCCCTTCCTTGATATTCTTACAATCCGCAATGAAATTGATTTTAGCACTGCTGTGTACCGTAAACCATTTGCAGTTTGTTTACGACCCCCATGCTAAGTCATGCCACACTGTTAAGCATAAATTGGTTTCTTTTTACTATTATGTATTTCGCGTGCTTAAAGTTTGTTCCTCAGAATCCTTGCTTACCAATGAACTTAATTATTTAAAAGCAGTTGCTATTGACCGAGGATTTTCACCCGTGATCATTGATAAAGTCGTTCAAAAGTTTTCAAATTGAGCATCACAGAAGACATTTCACTGTTAGAAATAATATTAATGACCTTATCGTGCTTACATTTTATCTTCCTGTTAGTTATAAAGTTGCACAGTTTCTTCAGAAATTCAATTTGCAGATCAGTTTCTCCGCTATCAATAAAATTCACGGTTCGACTCTAAAAGATTGCGTTTCTTACTTTAATTCTTCGGGAATTTATAGTATATCGTGTCAGTGCGGCTTGAGATACATTGGCCAAACAAAAAGAGCGTTGAAGTTACGTATTAAGAAACATGAATCTTCTGTCCGAAAGGGCGAAATTGACAAGTCTTCAATAGCGTATCATAGTTGGAAATTCAATCATAATTTTGACTTTGGATCTGCGAAAATTATCCAAAAAGTTTCTTCCGTTGGTGAATTGGATTTTCTTGAGGCTTTTCATATTCACAAAAATTTAGCATGTTTAGTGAATGATTTTAAGTCCAATCCAGTCCTTCCTAACGCTTTTAAAATTCTAGTTAATATTTTTGCCGATAGATGGCTTTGCCTCCTCGCGCTTTTTCTACCCGAAGGTATAAAAAAGTCGTTACTGAGGTTGCTTTCTCTTTTCAAAAACTTTGTTCTCATGATGAGGAAGCTACCCTCGAAATCAATTGAGTGTTTTAGTAAATATACGCCAAATACAAGCTTGTTTCAGCGATTTTGATTGTCACATTGGCGAGTTTCCTTTCTATTCTTTAGTAACATTAGTTTGAAGTTGTATTTATAGAGAATATGGATTTTAAATGTTTGTATTTACTGGATCAATGTGTGAGCGATTCATAAGTCAACCAATTTTTTTTCATGAATAAAATTATTTTTAATTTGTACAGTTTGGGAAGTAATGTTTTTGAGACTAATTTGCATTTTACGACCCATTCTATTTCGTAGAAAAACATACTTCCTGTAAGGCATATATAAAAATTAAAATTGAATATATTTTTATTAAATGTTGTTGCTCCATTGCCATAGTTTCAGAGTATGTATAATTATTTAATTCACTTTTTATTTTTGGGTTTTCGTCTAATTAATGAGAATGTATTTAGCTGTGCAATATTTTGAAACACCTTATATGTTACTTCAAGATCTAAATATTTCGCGTACTATTTTAAACTTCTAAGGAAAATATAAATCTGTCATGTCCAGAAATTTTGAAAAGAAGTAGTTTTTTACAGTCCTGACGGGCTTTGCTTAAATGACATAATCTCTGAAATACTCTTTTTGTTTCGTAACTTCTCCTTTTCATTTTTTAAATAATCATAGTTTTTGTTTTTTTCCACGTAGTTCTTTATCGTTGTTTGCAGTTTCTGTTTCTGCAATCAATAGGCTCTTCGAAGGCGCTTTTTTAAACTAATACATGTTTAGAAAGGTAAAAGGTAGTCGAGGAGTACGATTATAAGATAATTAATTAAATCTGCAATAGTCTTGATAAGTCAATGCTCGAAGGAATAGTTGTTTATAGAAGAGCACACGAAATCTATTTTTTCGAAGTCAAAAATGCTTGTTCGGGATATTTGCGAAAATTATTTTCGTGTTAACACTATAACAGCAAAGTACCAAAATACGCATGAAGCAGTGAATCGGATAAAACGGAACTATTGATTATTGATTAATAAAACATCCAATGGACCAAAAGCTGTGTTTCATTTCGAAGCTGGGACGGAAAAAAAGAAAGAGATGTTAGCTCACTCTGAATTCAACATGTCTTTTCTATAAAATTATGAAGGGTTGAAATACTCCAGTACATCTGAAGAAAAATAACTTGAGTAATTGATAAATGTAGAATGTTGAAATGTACTGCTACTCTCACGGTTGTGGTTTTCTGAGTTTTGTTTTACTTGGTAGCAATGCAGACACTATCATTTAAGTGAAATATAGTACACGGAATGCAATAATAAGAGCGATTTTTAATGTGACTTTTGTGATATTTCCAATGAAACAAAATGCCGGTAATGCCAAGCAGCCGATAATCTGTATTTGCTCAGTAAATAAAAGGAATTATCTTACTCCACAAACGAAAGATAAGTACTCCAGGACTATCGGCGGTTTCTCTTAAAACCTTAGCACAGTTCTTTTGTTGTTAGATAACTTTACTTCATAACATAACATAACTTCATACTTACTTAAATACAACAAGTGTAATATTTCATAATTATGCGTTGTGGGGTAAAGTAATAACCCGTTCAAGTTTTAATTTAATTTATTGGGTCCAGTGTTTTAAAATATAAGTGAAACAAGCAAGTTTAGATAAATTTAAATTTAACATTTATTAGAAGTTAACAAACTAGCTACAATATTTTTGATACATAAGTGGTGGTGGTTACAGATGTGGTTTACCGGTGTAAGGAAAAACATGTAGAAACATACTTGGGGCATACAATGAGGGGAAAGCCCCCACAAGAATCAAGTTACTTGTGATAAAGCAGCTCCCCATATTGTGATGACAATATAAAGGTGAGTAGGGACATCTTGTTTTTATTTCATGGATATCTATAAAGAGAAAAGAATACAAGTTAGTATTTACTGGGAAGTAAAAAACTGAGCCTTCTGCCCTTCCTATTTGGACTCGGTTCTCCATGCATTTCTGACCCTCGTTGGTTTTCTCTTCGCTACGTCTTCAGCCATCTTCTCCCGTTTTGTGTTCGACGGCGCGCTCTGGAACAATTTCTCCGTCTCAGCAAAAACTTCTTGTTTGGCAAAAAACTTCCGATTCCCCGTCTCGAAGCCCACTGCAACCTCTTTTTCTCGCCAACCCCTGGCTTGGCGATGCTTGAAGTTCCAAAAGCCGCCAGTTGCAAGGCAACCCTAGGAGGAGAATCCAAGGCAGTAAGGTGAGGATATGGGGTGGTAAGTCGGATGTTGGCGGATAATCCACATTTCTGAAAGAGTTACAATCGTCCCACAAGGGTCATCCACCTATTCTACGAAAGAAATAAAAACACATTCCTGCAGCTAGCCTCGCACAGGGTGTCACTTTAGCATGGTGGAAGTCTAACGGGCTCCAAATCCTCCCGTGCGAAAACCCCGGCGGGTGTAGGTGCCGGGGAAGTTTTTGAAGCAGGGTGCAGATTTGCACTTGGTTAAAGAAATTTTTAGACCACTGTCTGGCAGAGATAAGCCTTTCGAGAACTGTACCTTCAGGGAAATTTCGAAAACAAAGTGATAAATTATGATTCCCAACACAAATGTAAAAATTGATGAAAGGAAATTAAAAAACTTGTTTTTAATCACAAAATTAAACACTGAAGAACGTTTCTACAGTTGAAATAAAATAATTAGATAGCAAATTTCATGTTTCTTAAGAATGTTTCTAAAGTTGAAATATAATAATTACATAGCAAAATTAATGTTTCTTAAGAATTTTTCTACAGTTGAAATATAATAATTACACAGCAAAATTAATGTTTCTTAAGAATGGTTCTACAACACCATAAACGAATTTACCACCAGAGACCGAACTTGTGTAAAACAAAGAACTTTAAAATTCAAAGTGAAATCGACCTTAAGAGTCAACCTAACCAGAAATTAAGCATTAAACAAAACAAGTTAAGATTAAGCGGTAACCAAATATTACAAAATCCAAGTTAAGATTAAGAGTTAAAGAACAAAATTAAATGGTTAACCAAACAACCTAAAGGATAAAAGAAAAAAAATAGCACAAGCAACTTAAGTTCAGAGTTAACCAAAACTGCCAAAATTAAATTGACAACAATTACATTTCAACAAGGCAAAATTTAAGATCAACTAACAAAATCAAGTTAATATTTTCTATGTCTGATAACAGAATTATGGTAATCAATACAATTAAGATAGTATACTTCAGTTACTGATACTGAATTAAGATAAGTATGTATTACATAACAATCATTACATAACAACTGTAGTCTTCAGCCGGGATTTTCTATTGGCTTTCACCCAATAATATCAAATTTAAAAATGCGAATACTCATAGTTATAGCAAAAATATACATTTCTTGGGTTTAAGTATGAACATTCATGAAACGTATTCTAAAATGCAGAACATGTGATACAAGATAAGATTATAAATTCTATACAAGTAAGTATCAAAACTGGCCCTCTTGCATCCATCACTCAATATTTCGCAACGTCATTATATGAAAATTACAAAGAAAATTAGTTTAATTAACTTAGTTTCATTGATTAATTTAGTTCAATTAAATTAGTTTCATTGATTGATTTCTTACAGAGGAGTTTTATCTAAAAACTTTTGAATTTTCTCTCAATCCTAGTTAAAATTGATTTGTTAATGAAACTGACTAATTGCGACTCAAATTATCCATTAAACTTTGCCGCTCACATAACTAAAAGTTTTAAATTTTGCTCATTGTTAATTGCTTAAACTTGTTGTACTAGCCTTCAGTATAGTGCACCCATGGCGCTATATACAGCTGGTCATCGCTGACAATCAATTTCGTACGCACGTTAGGTTACATTTTTCGCTTATTTTGTTACGTTATTTTTCCGTAAAGTAATTTGCAATTTCTTTCGGATTTCCTCCCGATGGATGGTAACATGGTTTAGGCTTTTTCACTATCCGCCACAAAGTAGCTTCCCTTTAATTTATTAGTGTCTCGTTAACGACTACGTAACCAGATTTAAGAATTTTCGCCACTTGTTTAAAATATCATGGTAAGTTTAACCCTTAAATGCATACAGTTGCCATTTCGCAACATACTCGTATTCAGTCATATAAATCAAATCAGAACGCAAATTTTAGCTTTCTGCATAGCGTAATCAACAGGATACATACTGCTTACGTACATAGTTTTGAAAGGTTCAGTGAGATGGCACCACTAATGGTGTAACGCTCATTATTGTGGGATTTGATGTGTAGGGTGGGGACATCATTTGTGTTTACGAATTTTAGACTTTGTGTTTGTTGTTATTTTGATGTATTCAAAGTTTTAAAGTTGTTTGAACATACGTTCTTAGACAAAAAAAACGACGCACCGAGAAGATATAAAGCAAATTGGACACAAATTGATATTCATACAGGTTTCGACGGAAAACGCAAAATTTTACATTTTGGCTGCCAATGAATGAATGGTTGCCGCTAGAGCGCATCTGATCTGCGCAACCGGGAGCTTATTTAAGAGAAGAAATTACGAATCCAGGTCATAAATTCTTCACGAATTTTATTCCGTGTACTCTGGTAAACAGTAACTATGCCTCGCATACAGGTGCGCGAACGATATTCGTAAATGTCAAAATTTGAGAGAGGTCGTGTAGTTGGGCTCAAAGAAGCCGGTTGATCTTATCGGCGAATAGCTCGACATTTGAGCAGGAGCGATGCCACTGTTAGACGATGTTGGCAGGAATGGGTGAACCATTGCCGCCTAAAGCTTCAAGAAGGAAGCGGTAGGCCTAGAGAAACGGCAGAACGTGAAGACCAAGCAATCCTCAGAGCGGCATTCATAGACCCAGGTGCATCATTATCATCGAATGTACGTTCAACTAGTGCTTCAGTGATCGCAAGGACCATTCATAGACGGCTCACAGAAAGGGAGCTGTGGTCACGGCACCCCTTGCGCCGACTACCATTGACCTCTGTACAACGTCAAGCCCGTTGCAGTGGTGTCGGGCTCATTCACACTGGAATGTCAGTGATTGGAGTAGAGTAGCCTTCAGTGATGAGTCCCGCTTTGAACTGAGCCCCGATGACCAGCGAAGACGAATCTGGAGGCGCCCCAGACAGCGGCATGATAACAACCTCACTGTCTTCCGGCAGACAGGCCAACAACGAGGCGTAATGGTCTGGCGTGCCATTTCATTCCTTAGAGGGACCCCTTTGGTTGTCATACGTAGCAACCTTACAGCACAGTGGTACGTCGACGAAGTTCTAAGGCCCGTTGTGTCGCCTTTCATGTCACGCCACGCTGGGCTTACATTTGCTCGCCCCCACACTGCACATGTTTCTACTGCTTGCCTTAGTGCTTGCCAAACATTACCTTGGGCAGCAAGGTCGTCGGATCTCTCTCCTATTGAGCACGTTTGGAGCATTATAGGCAGGGCCCTCCAACCAGCGTGGGATGTTGACGATCTAACGCGCCAGTTGGACAGAATTTGGCACGATATCCCTCAGAAGGACATCCGCAACCTCTGTCAATCGATGCCAAGCCGAATAACTGCTTGCATAAGGGCCAGAGGTGAACAAACGCGTTAGTGACTTTTTTACTTTGCGAAGCTCTATCACTTCAATAAATCGTCCAATTTTTCTCCAACTGTAATTATTTGTTTTTCTGTACATGTACATCACTTTTACCGATTTTCGTCCCATTCGGATAAGTCCTTCTTGGTGCATCATTGTTTTTGGCTAAGAATGTATTTATAAGGTATGTATTGTTACAAATTTGCTTATATTATTACAGGTTTTTTAAAAGTTAATAATATTTATTTCAAAAATTGGAACAAAAGTTTAGTTTAGTATTTTTCCTATTTTATTTGATGTCCATTCTAATGCTTTATTGCCTTAAAAAATAAAAATAAAGATTCATGCATTTAAGGGCTAAAAGTTTTTATATAATTTAGACAATATTTCCCTGAAATCTTTTTATTCTGAATTTTTTATTTACAATTTTTTTGCTATTATGATTCAGTTCATTATAATTTCGAATTTTGGATTTTTTAAAACTAGTTATTAATATCTTGATTCTAATATTTTTTATCACTTTAAAAGGATTATACAATTTTATTTGGTTTGGCTGTATCAATTGCTCCGGAGAACATCCGACGGAGTACATCAAACCTTGTTCTGTCAGAGGAGATATAGCAACCTTTCTTGGATTGCTGTGACGTTAGTTTTTCTCATCATCTTCTCTTTTTACTTAGAGTGTTTAAAAATTTTTAAAGACACTTTTTTATTAATTTATCATTGAATTTTTAACTTTTATAATTTCTAGAATTTTTTTGTTCATTTTAAATTTACTTAATTCGTTCATTTTAGGAGTACTCGAAAGAAACTAGAAAACTGCTTTTCTCTTATATTTACATCCCTTTATTATTTATTTCCTAGCGGAAGTACCCGATGCCAGTTAGGTTAGATTGAGAGTAATGCATCTAAAAACAGAGCGAACGATACCGCTGAAATCTTTCTGTAACAACGATGCAAAAAATACGATTCATAGTCATACATTTTTAAGTCTGATGAGATATGGAACCCACATAAAAAATTTAGACTTAAAAATAAGCTAATTCTCTCTCATTATATCAGCAACAATAGCATGCCGTTTTTAATGATTTTCGTCTTTCTAATCAAATGGTCTGAAAGCTCAAGTTCCATCCGATATTTCACTTAAATTCAATTTTAGTCGATTAAACGCCGAAAAAATATTTATCACAATTGATCAAAAATCAATAACACGAACAAATAAACAAACACGCAAACGTACATTCTTATTTATGTGTATAGACTTTGGAAAACGTTTAAATTTTTTATTAACAAACTCTTCTATTTGAAGGCGAGCAGTAGCAACCCTTTTCGAAATAAAGCATTTTTATCTCCAACGCACGAGACTATTGCCACTCGAAAAAATGAGTGCGAATATTAGCGCTTTCAGAGTTTTTAGTTCAAAGGGGCTTTGTACCTGAAGGACTATTGTTTTCGTTTCGCGATTTTGCGTCGGAAACAGTAAATGGGATTCACGTTTCAAACTGTTGCCACCAAATATTGCAGCCCTGAATTATATTTAAAGAAATTAAATAATGAAGAATCTGCATAAATGTATGTACGTTTCTCGCATTGTGATAAAACGACGGTACCTAGAGCCATCGAATTTTGAATGACGTAATCCTGATGCGAATATAGGCATCTGGAAGCCCAAATTTGACATTTGGAATTTGTTTTATTATCGATTTTATATTTTGTAAACGTTTAACGAATTTTTGATTAATGAACTCAAGGACTTCAAAGCGAGCAATGGCAACGTTGTACAGAAAAAACACTTTTATCTCCAGCACGTGAGACTGTGTATAGGAAATTCTAAAGATAGGATCAGTTTAAAATTATTTTGCGATATTGTTCTTTAACTGAATTTTATGGTTTAAGTACGAGGAACATGATATTTAATAAATAAAAGTAACACATTAAAATGTTAAAAAGATGCCCCTTTGGACGCAATTTAAAATCTGAAATCTTTCAGATTTTCTTTATTTATTAATTAATATTTTGACCGATTAAAGTCGTACGAAAATGAGAATAGTCGAAATGGCTTCCCACAAAAGTTTCGAATCCAGAATAACGTATTTAATATTTGGCAATGCTATTTTTATTTCATCGTAAACTTATAATTTTTTTATTTATAAGGATTTGAAAGGGAGCAGTGGAAGCAACTTTCGAAATAAAGCAGATTTTCATTTCCAGCTTGCGAGACTGTTGGCACTCGGAAGACGAAAATTATCGTTTTTCCTAGATTTTAATTAATATCTCTGATTTTAGCTAATTTTTTGGGGGGGAAATTGACTTCGACGTTTTTCAGGACCCAGAAAAGAATTGTAGAATGTTTGGTGACGATAGCTATAGTAGTGAGTGAGTTATTCGGGAACAAACACGCAGGCATTCTTCTTTATCTATTTATTTATCTTTATCTATCTATTTATACATCTATCTGTCTCTCTCTCTCGCTATATATATATATAACATGCCTACATAAATTAAAGCTTAACAAACTCGTTTTTACCTGTTTCATTTCCAAGGAAATAGATTGAATTCACTGCTAGTAAAAGTTATTAATAAAACTAAAGCCCAAAATAAGCTAAAATGTTCTTTAAAAGAGAAGACTTTCAAGAAACATGTATTTTCTATCAAACTACTTAAAACCCCAACTTAGTGTTAACTGTTTACGAACTATTTACAGCATACGCGAAATCTTCAAAAGTAGCTTACCTGTGGAGTTAACCCGCGGCAAGAGCTAGCTGCACTAAGATATGCATTGATCGTTAGAAATACAATATTAAATACTGCTAAATATTAACTACTCGTTTTTGTTTAAAGTGTTCCTAATTTGCATTATGGTGAAAGACGGCAAAAAAAAATTATAAAAGGCAGAAAAGAATTAACAATAACAATTTATTTAAACAAAATGAAACATTATAACATTATAAATATAAGATGTTAAAAGTCCTTTACTTTAATCA
The DNA here is from genome assembly GCA_000611955.2 of Stegodyphus mimosarum. Lineage (NCBI taxonomy): Eukaryota > Metazoa > Arthropoda > Arachnida > Araneae > Eresidae > Stegodyphus > Stegodyphus mimosarum. Next base: position 33,590 of record KK113052.1, on the reverse strand, counting down.
GTCTTTGAAATTTAATACTTATAAAGATTAAATGAGGCATTTCGGAAGCGACAGTAATAAAAAACACTACATCAGGGTTAAAATGGAAACATTTTACTTTCGCCCTATTTAAGTGGATGAAATAACGAGAGAAAAAAAATTGTAAACCATGTCGATTTTTTTTTCATTCAGAGATAAGAAGAATGCAGTCTTTTCACTTCATTAAAAAACGGATTTGCGTCGAACTCGCCTCCGTGTTTTTCATTTTTACTTTCAAATTAAGAAGAATTGCTTCAAAGATTGCACGACAGCAAAGTATTGTATGAAATTGGAAACTACAGCAACAGATAATTTAATGTTGGAATTGAAGTTAGGAAAGAATTATTTAATTTTTACAGCCATTCATAACTATTCGCGGAATATGAATTAAAGTTTTTTAGCCTGGAATCTGAGAATACCAGCATTTTTCAACAAGAAATGTTTTCCAAATAACCTTTAGTGAAATTTCGTACACACAATTTTTGTGCATAGCAAAGGGAACTGATTTTCTATTAAATTCGAAGAATAATTCTCTCAGATTGTTAATTTTTTACTTCCATTCGACCCGAGTTACATTTAATTCCATACCTCTTCCTCAAAATATGCCGAAAGAAAGCAAAAGAAAACTCAAATTTTCGTAAGACGTTTGTGATTTCAAATAAAATTTTATATTTTATTCAAGCTAAGCAATATGTATTTAGTTACAAAACTTATTACTATTTTGGGATTATTCCGAAGTTGAGCGGTTGACTTTATATGTTACAAAATGCGAATAAAGATACATTAAACTAAGTAACAAAATGTACTGTTGGCTCGTTAAACAAAGGGTAATTCTTACACACATATTCTCCTGGTTATAAACTAATTTATAAAGCATTTCAATCACTCATTAGAGCAATAGCAGGCAAAACAACTAATTTTACTACATTACAACACTTTTCAACCAAAACATTGTAGATATGAGCAAAATGCAAAGAAGTACATTTTTCGACTAAGGTATTTTTAGAAACTCTCCTTTTGATGTGCCAGTTAATACGGGTTGACTTTATTTTCTCCGGGAGCGTTTTTCAACTTGCGCGTTGCATTGATGGGAAGCGTCCCCGTGCCTTTTAGAAGAAAAATCAGATTTTAACAGTTATACATTAATATATACGTTATGCCTCATGCCTCCGTGTTTATGAAAATGTTCAGTGATGTGTTCGTTATATTTATATTGTAAGGTTGTAAGGTTTTAGTTAAACTAACCAAGTTTATTTTAATTTAAATCTTTTCTATCTCCTCTCTGCTTCAACTTCCTGTCAGAAGAAGCGCGCGTTTTTAGCTTATGCTAATTTTTGAAGTTCAGCCAAGCACTATTTAAGACAGAGGTAGAAACCTCTCGGTGTGTGAGAGCTTTGCCTCAGATCACGGTCACGCTGCTCAACGTTCGCCTGACCAGCTAGCAGTTTAAATTTATAAGCCATAGTGCTTACTACGTGATTGCATTGTAAAATAAATTAAAGTGCGGTAGTATTTAGTATACCTTGCTACGCACCCTTTTAGATAGAGGCCAACTTCCGCGAAGTGCTCTGCGAAGCAAAGTTTAATTTAAGTTCCATTTTAATTTATTTAAATTTATATGATTGTTAAGTTCGACCAAAGTGTGGTCTGTTACGTTCTGTATCTCTCCCGAATTGGGAGGTTTGTATTTAATAGTGAGTGAATAAAAGAGGATTTCAAATGCCTTCACGTGCAGTTATTCTCCAGCCCAGCAGTTACATCAGAACATAGCGTACCTTCCGCTCCCTGTTCCAGTTCAGGACTTAGAACGTAAGGATAAGAACCCTTTACAGAATTTACCATGTTCTCAAAGAATACACACAGAATGCTAAGTCCTGATAAGGTTTATCCTAATTTTATTAACATTTGTTTTAAGTTATGCTTCTTTCTTATTTATTCTAATTTCAGCTTACAATTTCCTACCAGAATGTAATTTCAGAAACGTAGCGAACGCAAACGAGTAAGAGTACTATCTAAGTCAATGTTTCGCCGACTTCGAGAGAGAGAGAGTCTGTTTTTCCTGACTAGCGCGCGTTTGCCTTTTGGCTACGTTCTCTCTGAGCTACTACGCTCGGTCATACTTTAGGCCCTTGCATGGCTTCGCCGATTTAATTAATATTTAGGGGACAACTACTTAAGAAACCTGATAACTTCGGCTATATTTTTCAGATAGCTTTAGTTCTTATGTAGTGATTTTAGTTAGTTTTGAAGTATGGATTAATGTGTAGTTAATTGCAATTATTTGTTAATTAATTATTGAGTGAGTAAATTATATGCATTAATTTATGCTTATTCTAAATTTTTCTTCACGAATTGTATTGCTTATGTTATTGAATCAATTATTTTTATGCGAGTTAAACAGAGTTCTCATTCTTACGTTACGCGTTCGATAGTAATAGCTTTCGGGAAAAGGAGACAATGGGAAATCGGTTGTTTCTGCGTAATATTTTAAATTTAAAAATACTTCCTTTTTATTCACATGAATGAAATTTATACCTCTTAAAGAGAAAAAATTTACCCTTCTTATGAATCTACTTTCATGACTGTACGTCGCCCCGTTGGAGAATTATGCCCATTTAATTGCTAAAATTGTTGAATTTCGTGTCTAAAAATTTATTCTGCTATAAGGGTCGTTTTTGAGCACTTCTTCGTGAAGGTCATGTACTGCGTCCGGTGGCGTGGTAGGGTTGTTGCATTCTTTCCCTCACCCCTCCTTGTTGGCGAAGGGGGTGGCGAGGGTGGAATTTTTTTTGGTGTGAAGAAGGAAAAACTAAGTTTTCGCAGCACTGTTTTGTGTTTGGCGAGATTTGCATACTAATTCACCAAATTTGGTGATTTTCGAAAATTCTGGATTCTGGACGATTAAAATCGTCATGCAAGGCCATGCTCAGCCCTTTTTGCCTTGGATTTGCAGCTGAAAGAAGACGCTTCATTTTTCTTCCTCTGGAAGAGCAAATGTTGACCCGGGGGGTCCGGTAGTGGACATGTTTACGTCCTAAAGATGTACATCTAAAATTATGAATTGAAACGTATACTCCTCCGCACTTTACCATCCCCGTGTAGGAGTCGAGAATGGTGTTTTTTTTCATCGAATCAATGCGTTAACACCATAGTGGATGCCACTTGAATCCAGCTATCCGATTTCTTCCTGATCGGTCACTTAGATCCGAGTACTACCATCAACTCGCCTGGATGGGTCTAGTTCAGTGAATTACAAGTTCCCACCTTCTTCACATCGGTCTATGGGTCCAGTTTTCATCTTCCTTCTGGGAACATCTATGCTTACTTCATCTTCCTACATCCTTCAGGACTGCTAACATCATCTCTGTGCGGGTTGGAATCATGCCCAAAGGAGAGCTTCTTGGTTTCTACTTCAAACGGCTGCTCGTCTGGAGATTGTTCCATCTGATAAACTAGCAAGGCTTAAATAAGTTTCAAAATTCTTCCCTTCAACTGAGTTCAACCTTTTGATTGTTAATTTCACCTGAAATTTAGTACAGCTTGCAACCTAAATTCCGTGAACATGTTTCCTAAGAAATAAGGCTAATTAAAATTTTTAAGAGATTTGATTAATTGAAGAAAAATTTTCCAGTAATGAATTCTTAAAGTAAGGAGTAATTGTATGTGTATTTAATTTCCAATTAAATTCTATTTAACTTTTAGTCAAAGGTTTTTCTGCTGGATCTAAAATCCAGGCTGTTTATTTAAGCAACTGCTGCACTATTACTCTATTTTGGACTTTTAACCTTAACTTGGTTTGTAATTAAAATTTATATATAATGAATTAAGACAGGATATTAAATTCGTTAACTTATCTAAATTTACCTTTTTACTTTAAGTTGTTGCTACTTTTGGTTGAGGATTAACTTTAACTTTTGCAATTAAGGAACAGATAAAAATTTAAATTCTACTTTACCTTTAATTGAGTAATTGAATGTAGGAATAAATATAATCATTTTTCTCCAACGGGTCTACATGAGTATGTAATATTTTCTAACTGCCTAAGGGATTGCTAAATTGATGTATGTAATTTTTACCTGATTAAATTAAGAAATTTCTTGAACTAAGTAATCTCTATTAATATTGGTAAAGACACCATGCTCGGTGATTCATTAAATTCCTGTGTATTCTTATGCTGGCCAGCAGAGTTTGATAACTGCATATGAAAATTTAATATTAATTTTTACGGTGTAAATTTTTGATTAATTCATCTCGGTGCATATTTGAAAATAGCAATACATATTATAATTCTAAATGCATTATTTTAAATAGTTGTCACCCTGGTACCACAGATCTAGAAATTAAGTTGAAAGTTTGCGTGTCTTCCTTATAATGCTGCATTAAATATCCTTGGTTATATATATATATATTTGATTCAGAGTATTTTCTTATGATGTCTTGTGTAATGTTCTTAACACCAGTACTCCTGCTTGGTCTTAGGGGTTGTTCGGGTTAGTTTTGAGGAAAGATAAACAGAACGCAATGAAGTTTTGGTTTTTGATATTATTGTAGGCAAATTATTTAATTTCAGGTTTCACTTGTAACGGTTAGTATTTAACGTCTGGTACCATACCACCAGAAAATTTGGTACCACAACATTTGGTGCCGCGACAAACAGAACATAGTTAAGCTTAGTTTAATTTAAATTCATAATTATTTAAGTTCAAGCCCAAGTGGAGGCTTTGTATATACTCCGAGTTAGGAATTGATTGTATTTATTCTGAAAAATAAAGCGTAGTTAACCCATTTGTTCACACACTTAAAGCAATTATTCACTTGCTAGTGTTTGTGGGGCTCTAAGAAGACATGTAGTGGAATCATAAATGACACTGTTAAAAAAGAAGTAATTTGAAAAATGAGGAAGATATCAGCAAATGGACGCACGAAATTCCCCAGAAAACAAATACTCAGTAGAATACCAAAACTTTAAATTCAAACTGTGAACATCTTATTTGTTCGTAAGTATATAATCGTTATTTATATATTTCCTTAGTTTCATGAACTTAAGCATGCCTAAATAATTATGCTACTGATGCATAATATATTACAACTTGATTTGCATAATGATGTAATTATAGTAGCGGTGAAATCATAATTATAACCGCTACTATAATTATGATTAGACACTAGTGAAATAAATTAAGAGAATTTGCATATTTTATCGAATTGCATGAAAAGAACTGAACTGAAGGAAAACCCACTGCTTCTAGATAAAAATGCAAATACGTAAGCGTACACGTGTGTGTAGTCGAAGCCAGCAGAAAAACAGGCTTTATAAGCGCGTGGAGGATAAGACGAATTGCGTTCGCGACCACACCTCGGCGAATTTCTTGGTGTTATTTTGCAACAATCGGTTAAATTCACATCAGAACAGTAAAATTGAGAAACCACGAAAGTTTAGATGATGGAATGACACCTAAGAATTTAACGCTCCATATATTTATTCAATTCAAATGGCCGATTATGTTTTCTTTTAGACGAAAAGCTTCAATTTACATATCCAATAATAGTAAATCAAATATAAAAATATTAAATTTAACGTTAAATTCTTCGGTGTCATCATTTGTTGCATTCCATTCAGTACAACAACACTGGGATACTGATGTGACCTGATTGTCAAGCTTCAGGATTCCTATGCCCATCGACTTAAATATGATGTATATACTATATACACTGGTGTGCAAAAATTCAGGGCGAAGTCGAAAAATTAGCATATCAGCTGAACGAAGAGGCAAAGAGGACAGAAAGACCAATGAGGAGTTTAAGTAAGGTGATGTACTGTAGCACATGCGCAGACATGCAGGTAGACGTAATGGGGGAGTGTCTGAGTAGTATAAAGCATGCTGTCGGTGTAAGATCAGTATTTCTGACAAAGAGATTGCACGCCGTATAGCAGTTAAAATCATACCGAGTTGCTGCCTCAGCGAGAAATGGCGAATAACCAAACTGTTAGACGACATCTGGATGCTTTTACCCGAGGTCGAATCATTGGGAAGTTGGAGGAAGGCCGCAGTGTGACAAGTGTGGCTACAGAGTTCGGAATTGCTTACAGCATTGTTTCACGACTTTGGAGACAATTTCAACTATCCGGGGTTTAGCAGACCCTCAGATGACCGGTATATTGCCTTACACGCCAGAAGAAACAGGCGGGAGAAATTGGTGGCCAGAAGAAACAGGCGGCAGACAGCGGGAGAAATCGCTAGACACACGACACAGGCGACTGGACGACCGATATCGCGTTTTACCGTGGCCCGAAGACTGCACGGTAGTGGTCTGTTTGTACGACGCCCTGTGCGGTGTGTACCTCTAACGCCTGCCCATCGGAGAAGGCGTTCTCTGTGGTGCCGAGAACACCGGAACTGGAGAGACAATGAATGGGGACAAGTACTCTTTACAGATGAGAGGAGATTTAGTCTGAGTCGCAATTCTAGACACATGCACATCTGGACAGAGCGGGGAACACGCAATAACCCCTTCAACATCATCAAAAGGGACTGTTTTGGAGGTCGCGGAGTTCTCGTTCGAGCAGACATAATGCTTGGTAGCCGGACCGACCTTCATATCTCCCAAGGAGGATCATCACCTGGGACTGCTATTGTAACGAGGTTCTTCTTCCTTACATGCGTCTTTTTACAAGGGCTATGGGTCCTCAGTTCCTCTTCATGGACGACAACGCTCCACCTCATCGCACAGTTACTGTCGAAGAGCTGTTGGAGAGTGAAGATATTGAACACATGGATTGGTCGGCAAGGTCTCTGGATCTAAATCCCGTCAAGCATGTACGGAACTTACTAGGGAGACCCGTGGAAGCACGTAACTTATTGCCAGTAACGATTCCGAAACTGCGATTGGTGCTACAAGAGGAACGAGCAGCAGTGTCTCAACAGCTCATTAACAACCACATATCCAGCATGCCCAAATGATGTGAAACCTGCCTAGCAGTCAGGGGAGATCATATCGCCTATTAAAGACCGGATGTTTCTTGCTGGACACCCATCACAGGGATGTTTCGGCCTTCAGTCCCATTGCGCTCCATGCTACTTTTTCAATAAAGCTTCTTTTTATCCTTCTGATTTCTCTTTTAGTAAGTGTTGCTTACATTACTCGTGTCCTTACGTATTGGGGATCTTACGGTATTAAATGTGTTGATTTGGAAAGCTTTTGTACAAAGTTATATTGAAAAAACCGTCTCGTTCTGAAGTTTTGGTCACCGTGTATATAAACTATCATGATTAATATATGTATTATAACTATTATAATTTTGTTTATTAATAATAATCAACAGCAGAAATGAAACAAACGTCAGTAATATGACGTCATTCATGAGGGCGGAGTTAATGGTGAGTCTTACATGGACTGTCATTGGCCGTATTCAAGCCCTTGCTCTAGCAGTGTACATTATGCTACTGTGCCTACCGGTGCACTATGATTACGCTATTTCTTAACCACGTTTCTAATTTTCTTCAAACTAAACGACAGCGCATCCAGCATTCAGCAAAAAACCATCTTCAACTGAACCACAGTTAAAGTTCCTATTAAAATAATGATGAGATGATCTTAAAATTATTTACATCAACTATTCTTTCAAACTTCTTATTCTCTCATAATCATTTCTGATACCCGCACGAAGAAATCCTCCATAATGCGTTGCACTCACGGCAAAGAATCCTATTTTACTTTGGCATTTTGCTATCATTTTCTTATATGTAGTTAGTTCTTTTTTAATAGAGGATCTTCCTTTCTATGAGAACATTTTCATCAATATTTTTAATCCGATACTGTTTTCTAAGTGCGCGAATCCGTCGTTTTAATCTCTGCAGTTCCGGTGTCCATACAGAATAACATTCTTATCTTTCCTCTTAAGTCTCGGGAGCGTACTGCCTTTATCAAATAATATTTTTCCAATTTAACAACAAGGTCATCAAGCTCCTCTTTCTGTGCAATATTTATGAGTTCCTTCCTTAAATTCTTCATTTTACGTTTTAAAACTTCAACCTATATTTCGAAATCTGAAAATCTAATTTCTTTGTCATATTCCACACATATTTCATTCAAATTAGAAGAAATGTATTCATGATAGCTCAGTGACTCCTCTTGTTTAATAATAAATTCCACAGAAATTGAGGATATTCCAGAGGAACCTAAAATTAAATATGTTCAAACCTACCCAGTTGCAGGTCCTAAAGTAGGCAACGAATTGGAGTCATTATAGAGAATCAAATTATTTTGCAAAATAAATCGAAAATTATAATTACTCTATCAATACTCTTGGCTTACCAGTTAAAATTTTTAAAGTTAAAAATCTCCCATTAGAAGAAAACCATTATAACATTACTAACATCTTTCAACTTAGTTAAATGCTCTTGGAAATCCTCCCATGGAGAGAAATGTACAAAAGGAATTCGCATACAATCATTCTCGATGGAAAGAGAAACCGCAGCAATTATATCTGAAATCAAATCTACCGTAAATCTAATAATTCAATTGGCAAACACAACAGCAGATCTACCACCATTCATCATTACCACTCCCCAACCCTTTTCCAAACAGGCAAATTAATTTTCAATAAGCTATCATTCCTGCAGAGTTATCACTTCGTAAGGCTTGCCGAATAATTTCTCTATATTTAACAGCAGTTGATATTCCGCAACCCAACAATTTTTTAAAATTTAATAACTTCATTTGAATGAAGCACCAAATAATAATACAACAGAAATATTTACAAAATTAAAATCTGAAATAAGAAATACATTAAAATATCAATAACAAAATAAATAAATAAAAGCCCAGCCGTAGTGATAGAACTAAATTTAAAAAATTATCTACATTAGGTTATGTATCCGCATCCATTTGTTCAATGATAGGCATTTAAAACAGCACTTGGGCTGAAGAAAAAGCCTGACTGAGTACGATTTTCATTGTCAATGGTACGACTGGGTACGTTTTCCATCCAATTGTCAGTCTGTTACTCTCCAACATTTCCACTTGACATTTTGCATTAATGCCAAAAACTCTGTGACTAGTACAATTTTTTGTTATCTTTATTCATGTAAAATAGAAAACGGACACAGTCACCGGAGCAGGTAAAATTCAATTTAAACTTTTTCACAATTTCTTCATTTTTTATAAAATTAGAAAGATTAGGCATAATAATTCTAGGTGAGATAAACTTCCTGCTCTTAACAGGTACCGTATTCCTCAAATTTTGTTTTTCTTCAGTAGCCTCGCAAGGTTTCTTCGTGTCATACTTATCTTTAACCCTTATAACAAAATCTCAATTTTTCTCATAGTAAGAATTACAAACTTCGATATTCACATCTTCTGGTTGTAAACAGGAATATAACTCATCGAAAATACCAATATCAATAGGTTTCAAGATGACTTCATCTCCTCTATTTTTTAATTTTTTTTCCTTTCATCATTTTCCAGCTTAATGTTATCTCTTCCATTCCCTTTATTTTTAAGTAGATCTTTAATTTCACCCAAGTACCAGCCCCTATTCTAGTCTTGTACTTTTATGTAGAAAGAAGAATGGACTGCCACCCGCAGATCCGAACTCATGAAGATTCGCTATTTACTACAGAAAATTAAATACCATAAAAAAATACGCCACATATCCCCTTCCGATGATATATTGTTGCGTTATACGGGTTCGTGGATTTGAGAGTATCCGATGAAAACACGATGCAGAACAATAAAAAGCACAATTTATTTACAAGAATCACTATTTACAGCACAGTTCCAAAATTACCATTAAAAGCGTCGAAAATCTACAATAAATACGCTGAAACAATCAGAACACAGCTTCAGGCTGTAACTGTAAAGGTGGCTTCACGGCAACACTAAACTTATAATAAACACCGTGGAACAATCACCAATACACTGTTAAGCTACACTGTAAAGGTAGCTTCACGGCAAAGCACTATCTCGATCGCTTTCCGTTCCCAGAACTCTCGTGTAGCTTAGCACTCGCAGTGAGCAGCTATTCTCACAACCTCACACTTAATCACACTCGTAATCACACTGCTTCACAATCTTAATCAAACTCTTCACAATGCCGGCTCTCCGAAACGCAAGGGTTTATATAGCTTTTCTCTAAGTTCTACACGTTTCGAGAAATATCTCGACAGGAAGTTATTCTAGAAGCTTCCCGATTGGACCAAGGGATATCGCCAATTTGGTCGCCAAATGGGCGATAAAGTCGCCAATCTGGCAACCATACCATACACTATTTTATGGCAACCCTAGTGCTATGCCTGAAAGCTTACATTAAGGCGCAACCGCCGAATTTTTCGTAACAATATGAAATTATCAGGAAATATCGGTCCACTAAATATATGACAACCATAGACTGATGCCAGGCTGCTTTCATATTCCAATAAAACCCGAGGATGTCGGAAAAACAGCTTTTATTACAAAGTCAGGCATGTATGCCTTTTTGAGAATGCAGTTTGGCTTAAACGGAGCTCTGGCTACATTTCAAAGGCCAGTCTTGGAAAAACGTACAGTCATCTATCTCGATGATATTATTGTGACAAGCGAAACCCTAGATGAACACATTAAACATTTAGAGAAAGTTTTTACATTATTAAATGAAGCAGGTCTTAAAATTAGTCCTAAAATGTGCAAATTTGCCGCCAAGGAAATGAGGTACCTTGGCTATAAAATCTCGAAAAACGGTATTGAAACTGACAACTCTAAAATTTTAGCGATAAAAAATTTTCCACCGCCAAATATGGCTAAGAAGTTATCATGCTTCCTCGGGATGTGTTCCTATTATAGAGTATTCATTAAAGATTTTGCAAAGATAGTTGATCCCTTGTTGATGCTTAAACAAAAAAAAGAAAAAAGACTAGGTTCATATGGACAGCGGAGGCGAATATGGCGTTTGAAGAATTGAAACACGCCTAAATTAACGCCCCTGTTCTTAAATTCCGGAAGGGGATCAAAATTTGGCGATTGCAGCGGACGCGTCAGACTACTCAGTTGGCGCAGTTATTTACCAAATTGGGCAGCCAACAGCTTTCTTTAGTAAGACGCTTAATCAAACTCAGCGAAATTATACTGTAACTTTGCGGGAAACTCTCGCGGTCCTACTATCGGTGCAAAAATTTCGTATGTACTTTGGGAGTGCCCTAATAACTGTATTCAGATCTCACGTGGCAGTTGGTCGCCTATACTCCGGAAAAAATCTTGCGCCTCGGCTCATACGTTGGACACTAAAACTGCATGAGTTTAATTTAATAATAAAACACACGCCGGGGAAAGAAAATGTAGTTGCGGACGCACTATATAGAATAAAGTTGGATGAAGACGGAAATACAATTAAATGCATGATTCTAACTGCGAAAATAATTGAATTCAGAGAAATAATAATTGCCGAATTAAAATCGGACTCAGAATTGAAAGACATTTACGCCTGTAAGAAATTTTTATGTTGAAATTTATTTTAATCGCCAAAGTGGGCGTAAATCTTTCCGGTGATATAACTTCTTGTCTTTGGATCTGGCAGCGCCAGTTGAATTAGTTTTTGTCTTGAATAACTTGAAAGTAGAAACCTGAAACATAGTGTTCTTTTGCCAGTGTGATGTTAAGATTGTGTGTGTTCTTGATCAGTATCCTGAAGATTAGATTAGATTATTTTATAACGCCTATTTGGAAGATCACGAAAATTTTGAACATGTAGACTTCATGGCTATTCGCAATAGGGCGGCCCATTAAGAAATTATCGATAAATTACTCTTTGACACGAAAACAACCAACGATAATCAAGAATTGCAGCCGGTAGTCCCAATGGGTCAGCGCTTAAGTATTCTAGAGGAGTTCCATAACTCGAAATTAGGAGCCCATCTTGGTGTTAGGAAAACCCTGCAAAGGATCTGCGAAGCAGTGTATTTTCCGCAGTTATACAAAGTTGTGACGGCGTATGTCAGGTCATGTCACTTGTGTCAATTAATTAACGACCTTAATTATAACCCAGCCGTTTACTTATATAGCATAAAAACCACTTTCCGAAATGAATTGGTTGGCATTGATTTGCTTTGTCTCTACCCTTGAACAAAGATTAATAAAAATAGATACTTGTTAACCAGCGTGGATCATTTCTCAAAATTGATGGAAATAATTCCCTTTAAACGGGCTTCAGCAAAAATAGTAGCAGATTCGTTTCTAAATAAATATATTATAAAATACGGGGCCTCAGTTAAAGTAATATCAGATAATGGTAGGCAATTTGTAAGTAACGTATTTGAAAATTTATGCACAGGCCTTTGCATACGCCATTTGAAAATGGTACCCTATAGACCGCAATCAAATATTGCGAAACGCGAAATAACTAAATAAGAATATAGTTAAATGTATTCGGGGATATGGTAAGAATTATCATGACCTTGGGACAACTGTGACAACGAATAAAGCTTGAGAACAGCAAAACATGATACCACACAACCGCCCCCCCCATCGCAGAATTGTTCCTAGTGTGACAAACTGTAAAAGCAACTGGATAATTAGAAAACCAAACAGCTGGTTATTATTAGAGACTTCCTCTTTCGGACTACCTTAAAGAAACTCATTTTTAGGGCCAAGGTGGAAACGATCGCCGATGGAGATTGTCCTGAAGACTAATGGGGCTCTATTCACTAATACTTTTATGATGCCGATTTGTTTACGGGTGTTCGCCTGGTTCTTTTGTGAGAAGAGACGAAGCAGTGGAGTTGAATGGACATGTAGCCAGAAAAAGGCTGGGAAATCCTCGCTTTTCCCTTCTGTAAGATATAGCAATGTAACGGTTTACGCTATTTATCCATTATTTAATCACGAATGAATTTGTTGTTAAGTTTTAAATAAATTTAAAAAGACAAGCCTGTCTTGCTATTTTTCCATAAAAGCTCGGAAACGTTATAGCTATAATAATTTGCTTCCTTCCCTCCCCGAGGGGGAGTCTTCTGGACCATAAATACCACCATTAGAGTTCACCATATTGTTAATAAAATAAATTATAGTAAGCACACATTTTTACATCAAACAGGTGTAAGTACCATGGATTAAACATGAAATTATATTGAGGACAGTGTACAAATAATATAACATACTTAGTGTACAAAAAATACTAATGACTAATTACGTTCAGACAAAACAGAGCTTACCCCTTTTTAAACAAATATTACACAATATGCATTATTATACGGATTTACAGAAGAACTATACAAGACAGTAAAAAATATAAAATCAATATAATATCAAGTTTTTCGGCTTAGAGCATCATCATTTTTATTAAGTTTCCCTGAATAATTGTGAAATTATATGGCTGAAGAGCAAGAGCCCAACGCATTAAGCGAGGATTAGTACTGGCATTAATTCGTAACCAAGTTAGAGGATTATGATCAGTCTGCACAATAAAGTCTTGGCCGTCTAGATAATAGTGAAGTTTCTTTATACCAAAAACTATGCTGGCGCATTCCTTTTCAGTGGTGCAGTACTTTTTCTCTACCTCAGAGAATTTCTTGCTCAGAAATATAATGGGATGTTCTTATCCGTTACTAGAGATCTGTGTTAATACAACTCCCATACCATAATCAGATGCGGCGGTTTGTAGATTAAAAGGAAGAGTAAAATCGGGTGCATATAAAACTGGGTAACTTGTTAATTTCTCTTTTAATTCCGTGAAAGCCCTTTCGCTCTCAGCATTCCACAGAATATCCCCCTTTACTGATTTTCCTTTTAAAAGATCCGTCAACGGAGCGGAGATTGCTGAGTACATCGGAATATAACATCTATAGTAGCCCGCTAATCCCAGAAATGCTCTTATATCCGTTTTAGTCTTGGGTGTTGGGAAATCTCTTATAGCTTTGGTCTTAATTTCCGACGGTTTCCGGTACTCCTGGCCTACAACATGGCCCAAATAAAGGACATGTTTTTGAGCAAAACGACATTTTGAAGGTTTAATGGTCAATTTCGCTCTACGTTTCAGCACAATTTCCAGATGCTTGAGATGGCATTCCGAGGTTTTTGAAAAAATAGCCACATCATCCAGGTAGGGAACTGCAAATTCTTCGCATTCCTTTAATACCTCTTGCATCATCTTGGAAAAAAACATAAGGGGCGTTTTTTAAACCAAACCTTAAACGTAATGGCCTGTAAGTGCCGAAACTGGTCACAAATGCGGCATAACTTTGAGCATTAGGGCTTAACTGTATCTGCCAATATCCCTTAGCTAAATCTATAACCGTGATATATTTTGCAGAACAACTTCTTCTACCCGTTCTTCTATACTTGGTAAGGGATAGAATTGGGTACGTGTGGTTTCGTTTAATCGTCGGTAATCCACACAAGGTCGAGGGTCCTTATTTGGAGCTTCTACGAGAATCAAAGGAGAAGTGTAGTCTGATTCCCCCACTTCAATAATTTTTAGCCCAAGCATTCGTTGAATTTCTCTTTTTAAAATCTCATTTTGTCGATGTGACATTCGATACGGCTTAGATCTCACCGGCTTATTACTGATAACTTCAATATCATGTTCTACGAGGTCTGTCATTCCGGCTCGTTAGAAAAACTTTGCGAATATTTATTTAATAACCTCTACAATTGATCTCTTTGAGTAGGTTCTAATAATTCTTCCAAATTGCTACTTTTAATAACCTTAGATTAATCGTAAACGTTTGGATTTGTATCAATATTAGGAAAATCTATTTCAGTCTCAATCTGGTCAGAACTCTTTCCGCTACAAGACAAGTAATTAATTACCTCAGGTCTTTTATAATATGGCTTTAACATATTGTTATGATAAATTTGGGATTTTTATTTTTTTTCCCGGTAAGGTTACAATATAATTTGTTTCAGATACATTATTTGCAACTTTTCCCGGTCCTGTCCATTGAATTGAAAGTTTATTTGCCTTAGAAGTGGCCAAAATTAACACCAGATCACCTTCTTTAAATTCTCTTTTTATGGCATTTTTATCATACCATTTTTTTTCTCTTGAATTGTTGATTCTTCATTTTCTCAACCGCCAGCTCTTGACACTTTTTTAGGCGATTTATAAGTCTAAAAACATACTCGGTTACTGGTTGCTCCTCCTCTGGTGAATCCGTCCAGTGTTCGTATAACAACGTTTCTGGAGTATGCAAATTTTTTCCGTAGACAAGCAGGTGTGAAACCTGTGCTTTCATGCGTAACAGTTCTTAAAGCAAGAAGAGCCGCCGGTAGCAACTGTTCCCGATCAGAACCAGCCTCCAAACATAAAACTCGTAATATTCTTTTTATAGTACGATGAAATCTCTCCACTGGATTAGAATGAGGGTGGTGTACCGAACTATGACTAACTTTGATACCGAAACGTTAAAAAAATTCTGTGGTCAGATTACTCATAAATGAAGTTCCTTGATCGCACTGAATCTCTTTAGAGAATCCCATTCTTCTGAAACGATTTAACAGCGCATCCACTATTGTAACCGAAGTTATATCTTCGATTGGAAGAGCCTCTGGATATTTTGATTCTACACATATAGCAGTTAGTCTATATTTTTTTCCTTTAGATGTGGTTGACAAGGGTCCGCAAGTATCTATGTTTATTTTTGAAAATACTTCCGATATCACTGGGACTAATTTCAGAGGCGCTTTTTTTCTATCGTTAGATTTCCCCACTCTTTGTCAAGGATCACAAGTTCGAATATAAGTTTCCATATCTTGATAACATTTGGGCCAAAAAATATTTAGCTAGATTATCTTTGGATTTAGTTACGCCCAAATGTCCGGACACTTGTTCATGACATAAACTCCATATCTTTTCCCAACAAGTTTCAGGAATGACCAATAAATTCCGAACATTTCCTAAACGATCTTCTTGACACTTATATAGCAGCCCCTTTTCTATCTTGTAAATATTTGTCGAAGAGTTATTTTGAGAGTCTCTTGTCGCTATGTCAAAAAGCGGCTTTAAATCTTCACTCTGTTGCTGTAATTGAAGGAATCTGGTCTTGATTATTGAAAGTAGAGGAGGGAGGTCATTGAACTCCGAATCGGGCAGGAGCGATTGTCCGTCTTTCTTTTCTTCTTCTTTCGTCCCCTGGGAAGTATAATCGTTCGCGAGGGAGGGAAAACTCGGTGAGGGTACAATATTCGTATGCTCACCCATTTTTTTTTGCTGTTTGAAGGCCTTCCGCTTCGCTATTGATCATTTGTCGGCGTTTCTGAGCCCGCGTCTCCACTGCGTTAACTTGGAAAAAGTATTCCTTATTTTGATTTTTTGCTAATTTTGCAGCCGTCCGATTCCCTAATACACTGCTCAAAACAATTAAAGGATATTGTAAGTTTTATATAAAATAAAGATATAAGGGAATTTTTTTTTGCCGAAAATGGAAGAAGAGAATCACAAATGCAAATTTTTCTGATTTTCAAACTGTGGAGTATGCTAATTTTGAGTTCGACGTCAAAAACGTCGCTTCAGTGGCAGCGAATGAAATTTGACTTTCAACTGAATGAAAGACAATGAAGACAAGGATGATCGGCATTCAGTGACTGCTTTGTTTCGATGAGTACGATGTCTCAGCGAAGTCATTTAACCGATTCAGAAGCTTGGAGAGTTGTTGGTAGGTTAGAAGGGGGCCAAACTCAAGCCGAAGTAGCGCAAACCATTGGAGTGTCACAAAGTGTGATTTCCAGGATCTGGAACCGTTTTTTGGAAACTGGAAGTGTAGGCCGAAGACCAGGGCAAGGTCGTAGACGGGCAACAACGCCCAATGAAGATCGTTATTTAGTGTTAACGGCTCGAAGACACCGAAATATGAATGCTACTCTTCTCCAACAACACCTTCGCTCGGCTACTGGTAGGACGGTTTCAACTCAGACTGTCCGAAACCGGCTCCATGGTGTAGGTCTGTATGCTCGCCGACCGATGGTATGTGTTAGACTAACATCAAGGCATCGTCGCGACCGCAGGGAGTGGGCAACAGAGCATGTGAACTGGAGGAGAAATGAATGGAGCAATGTTCTTTTTTCTGACGAGTCCCGTTTTTCTGTTCATCCTGATAATAGGCGTATTTTCGTCTGGAGGGACCGCGGCAGTAGGAATAATCCTGCGTTCGTGCACGAAAGTGTCAGATTTGGCGGTGGGGGAGTGTTGGTGTATGGTGGCATCTCCATTGACGGGCGCACAGACCTCTACATCATTCGAGATGGACCTCTGACTGGTCGCCGATATAGGGATGAGATCCTCAGACCTATTGTAGTCCCTTACGCTGCAGCAATCGGAGATGACTTCATTTTAATGGACGATAACTGCAGGCCACATCGTGCTAACCTGGTGGAGGATTTCCTTTTCGAGGAAGGAATCGTACGAATGGAATGGCCAGCGTGTTCTCCAGACATGAATCCAATAGAGCACGTTTGGGACGCTCTAGGAAGACGAGTTGCTGGCCGCCAACCACCCCCACAAACTCTCCAAGAACTGGAAAGAGCTCTTCTGGAAGAGTGGGACAGAATACCCCAACTCGTGATTAATAGCCTCATTGACTCCATGCCTCAAAGGTGTTCAACGTTGCTGGCCGTCCGTGGAAACCATACCCCCTACTGAAAATGATTTCCTTTGAAGAAAACACCTTTTCTTATTCTTTTTTCTCATATGCACAAATTGTGTTTTTTTCCTTTTGTACACAAATGCGCAATAAAATGCATTTTTTTCTTCCAAACATGTGTAATTTATTCTCATATAGCCTACTACGTCTGTCGACCATGCATCAATCAGCTAAAAAGTTTCCCAGCCACAAAATCCACCTAAAACAGCAATATCCTTTAATTGTTTTGAGCAGTATATATAACGTCCTTAATCAAGCTCATTTCGTATGAATGCGGCCTTTGTTAATATTCGCCCAAATTCTGCTTCTATTTCAACATGTGCTAGGGGAAGGCATATAAGTGATTCATCGAACGGTTGTTTTACCCAAACAGTTTCTCCTGTTAACACTGAAGGATTAATGTATTTTTTACAGATCACATCAATACAGGAATATCGAACCCGTTAACCTTAGCCATTATAGTGTATGGCGCTAAATAATCTTCTTCATTCTCTTGTACCCTGTTAACAACAGCCGGAGATTTGAAGTCTTTCTGAGCTTTCGGACACTGCGCCCTTAAGTGATCGATTGAGCCACAAGTGTAGCACTTAAGATGTTTACGTATTTCAAAATGACGCTCATCTTGGTTTCGAAAAGTTTCTGTTTTTTTCGAAACTTTTACCCCAGCCTGTTTATACCTTGGCGAATCTCTGAAATTAGGCTGATTTTTATTTATGTTTTGCGACTCCTAACTATGAACTCGAGAAAACGTTTTCCGGTATTCACGTACGTTTCCATAATCTTCTAACAAATCAGCTAATTTATTTGGGGACGTTATCTTGGACCATTCATCAATAAAATGCTCGCGCACTTCGAAATTTACTCGAAGCTTCATTTGATCCGTTATCATCAGGTCTTTTAAAAGTTCAAAATCATTAATTTCCAAGCCCGAGATGCATTCTTCAAAATAATTTCTTAATTCAAATGCGAAATCCCTCCAAGTGGTTTGAGCGTTGTTTTGAGTTTGCGGAATTTGCTTCTAAATTTTTCTGGGCTCAGTTTAAACCTTTTAAGCAGTATACCTTTTACGTAAGTATAGTCATAAGCCTGTTCTGGCTCTTGCATACTCAGCTGAACTATCTCTTTTGGCAAAAGTGTCAATAAAACAGAAACCCATTCTGATTGGTTTAGATTCGCCCGCTTTGCTTGGCGCTCAAACATGACTAGATACAAACTAACATCATTCTCCTCGAGATCAAATTTTTGGATCATTTTTTGAAGTTCAAAATGGTTTCTTCTAGACGTACTTTCTTCATTTCCATCAATTAGATCCTTATCTTTAGAGGCCTGCAATTTCATTTTGGTTATCTCGAATTCTCTTTCTTCTCTCCTAATTCTTTCTTGCCTCTCTTCGTCTTCTTTCTCAAGTCTCACTGAGGTGATAATTTCCAACAGACTTTTAACTAGTTCCTCCTCGTAGGCTTCATTTCCCATAATCAGCTGTCTTAAATCTAATATCCTAAGCTGGGGTCCAACCTTTTCAGCCAACTCTTCAGGCAAGGATTTAAGGTCCTCTTTTCTAGCATTTGCTAAGAATGCCATGATATACCCTCAACTTATACTCTAAATCTAATGAATCTCTCTCTCTCTCTCTATATATATATATCTAAATTTGATATACAACTAAAAGGCTAGTTCTGAGGCTCAAAATTTAACTCTTAATTTTTTTTCACAACAATTTCTGGTATTCTAAACATACATTCAAGACAATTTACACTAAACTGTGCACAGGATGCACTCAGTTGCAATTAGTTAAATTGAGAATTTATGATAATACAATATGCTTTAGATAATACAATATTCACATTCAGATCATCAAAACTTTCATAGTATATTAAGGTATGCATTCAAACGTAAATTAAAATAAACTTATAAATGCTCATAAATATCAATACAACCGCAGTTTGAACGTAAGATTTTAGTCATTTCTAATTTTTCTGTTAACAGTTTCAACTGAAATATTTCACTTCTCACAATTCTTACACAAAATGATAATTCATATTCTGTACTGAAAATTAAATAAACAACAGTTTAAATTTAAGCTACCAAGATTTACTTATCTTCATTTTTAACACAATGAACTGAAAATTTTTTGGAATTATAATTCTTACGTACTTATATTTCTTACATGAAATACATTCTTACAAACTTATAATTCTTACATACCATAACAGATTACATTTACTTCTAATAATTATAACGTTCAAGACGACTTAGAATTAAAAATTCAGAATACCCTCTAAAAGAAAGAATCTTTAGAACTATAACAATTTTACTCTTCAATTATAGAAGCATAATAGTAGCAAAACTCACAACAATTCACTCTATTAATACAACTTCAAATTCCTAAGATATTATTTAATTATAATTCCTAAATTCAAATTTCTAAATTTATTCCTAAATTCCTAAATATATTTTTTTATCTGAAACATAAATATCAATCAACGCATTTGTAAGCTTCAACGAAACCAATATTTGTTAGAAAACATTTACCTGAAGTGACATAAATGACACAATAGAAATACTATAAGTAAAAACCTCACTGCCTCAATATAAAAAATCCAAGGTACTTACCCGCCTGGACTGTAGAGTTGAAACTCTGATTGAAGCCTGGAACATGAAAGTGTTGAATTTCACAGCTTAATTCTTTTATTGGAAGCTGAAGGTTCATGCACTAAATTACCACACAAACGTATATCACTACACTACACTTTCCGGACACTGATAGTCCTACAACTTAAAGATGCTGAAAATCATCGGACAATGGCTGTCCCACTAAACTTAAGGCGAATTGAATTTCGGATCCTGGTGGTCCTTTCTTTCACCCGGACTGACGTCTGGAATCTTATTTAGAAAAACACAGAGCTGAAATTCGGAGCCTGACGGTCCTCTCTTTCTCCCGGACTGACGTCTGGAATCTTCTTTGTTAAGCACAAGAGTTCTCGTTCGATGACCAAACTAAAACTGCTTCGTAGGTTTTCATCATACCTGCTGCCACCAAATTATTATTGCTGTAATGTTTCCGAGCTTTTATGGAAAATAGCAAGACAGGATTGTCTTTTTAAATTTATTTAAAACTTAAAAACAAATTCATTCGTGGTTAAATAATGGATGAATAGCGTAAATCGTTACTTTGTTATATCTTACAGAAGAGAAAGAGCGAGCTTTCCGCCATTGCCATTAAAATTTCTGTTGCGGCAAGGTCGAAAGAAAAGATATATTATGATAGAAAGAGACGCGAAGTAGAATATACGATAGGCCGGAAAGTTTTAAAGTTAAAATATTCGCTGTTATCCGCACCCGAAAATAGGGTAGCCAAATTTGAGCCCAGCTTTGAGGGAGCTTTCATTATCGAGAAAATTAAATTTTTTACGGTTTACTTAAAAGCAAAAAATGGACAGCAAGCAATTGCCAATATCGACCAGCTGAAACTGTATTATAGTCGTTTGGATTTTCTAGTTTTAAAATATGTATTGCAGGTTCGTGGCAGCGCCCCAAGAATATGGATTTCGCGGTGGTCTAGCTGGAATTCCCAGCAACAAAGAGAAAAGCCGATAACACTGAAGAAAGCACCGCGAAACGAAAGCAACAGCAGCCACAAAGTTCAGGCTCAGCGAGAGTGAAGAGAACGATGCAGACAAAAGTTTCCGTTCAACAGAAGCCAGCGCCAATGGGAAAGCGGAAGGGCTAATAGAAAATAAGCAAAAAAAGCGTTCAACCTTACAACCAAAGCCAACCACCTCGAGAGAAACCATAGTAATTTGGCAGCCGAGATCTACGAAAAGAAAACGACCCGACGAGGCAAGATCCATTCCCTTTGAGGAAACCAGAAAAACCCAGAGAGTTTTGAAAGATTCCGAGGCAAGGTCCGGATACTACAATGCAAAGAGGAAGTCTGAGTTCCAGAATTCTCAACCGACAAGAAACGCAGGCCGATTCAACGCCCGAGGAAGAAAAGGAAAAGAGGGGCCGACCCGAGACGACTGAGAATCCAAAGTTTAAAGTCTCTAACATGGCAAGAAATTTACGAGAAAAGAATGGAGGAATACAGAAACCAAAAACGATAAGTGAAACTTTTCCTTGTTTTCTATTTTGTATTGAAAGTTCGATTTATTTCACGTGTTTAAAGTTGCTAAGTACTGTTTAAAGTAAAAAATTGAATTCGTAAGTTGCGAGAATGTAGTTGTAACTATCTGTTAAAAGATTTTTGAATTCGCAAGTTGGCGAAAATTTATTTTGTAAATACTTTCTTTTGAGAATTTTCAAGTTCCGAGAAACTAATTTGTGGATTTTTTTAGTCGAAAGACTTCAAGTGTGTTAACTTAAAAAAAGATTGTAGCCAAGCTTTGTGAATTTTATATAGCAACTATAACGAATGATGTAAAATGAATTTTAAAGTATTACGGGTTAAAATGTTCTATTGAATATAGAAATGCTAATGTCAGCTTTTAAACTATTCTAAATTTAAATTTATACAAATGTAAGTTTTTGTCAAGCATGACTCTAAATACATTGTATAAGAGATGAGTTGAATGAAAGTATAGATTGAATGTGTTTAAAGTTAGGCTCTCCAGGCTTCTCTTAAGAATTTTAAATTAAGTTTCTGTGTTAGTACCTTAGAACTAGCTTTGTGTTTAAGGAGTCTTCTGAGGTCTCGAATGTCTAGTTTCTAACAAATAGTAGCAGTTGGATAGTGGTAGTGTACCTTCGCGGAAAAACAACATAAAACGCTCGTTTCACTCAGAACAATTTCTGGAGAGCGCGGGGGG
>KK113052.1:0-11080 GCA_000611955.2 Stegodyphus mimosarum | reverse complement strand
AAAATTTTTGTGAGCCAAACGTAATTTCAATAATAGGATAATGATAGCGAAATAAAACGCTTGTGAAAAATTTTGCTAACATGATTTCCTTCCAGAGGACCGGAAAGATCAAGAATGGGAACCTGTTGCACAGAGAAGAAGGTGTTTGTCCCAGTCAATTTGTAAAAAAAATGTGAACATAAAATTCTTAGTTTTAGTATAACTTTATATATTGTGTAAAGTTGGCCTTAAAATGGAAACGTTTTAATGATTAATTCAAGAAAGCACACTTGCTACAAGTTGAAACTTTGAGGAGAAAGACTTTTTTTGAATTTACACTCTTAAACAAGGTCCTTTTGAGACCTTATTCTTCGGGTAGTTAAACTCCGGCAGGGGAAGATTTAAGGTTTATCCTAATTTTATTAACAGTTATTTTAACTTTTGTCGCTTTCCTATCTTATTCTAATTTCAGCTTACAATTTCCTGCCAGAATGTAAATTCAGAAACTCAGTGAATGCAAATGAGTAAAAGTACTATATAAGTCGATGCTTTACCGACTTCTACAGAGAGAGTCTGATTCCCTGACTTGCGCGCGTTTGCCCTTGGCTAATTCCTGTCTTAGTTACTACGCTCGGCCATACCTTAGGCAATTGCTTGGCTTCGCCAACTAATGAATACTAAGGGACCAACTAGTTAGATTTCTGATAGCTTTGGCTATATCTTTCAGATAGCTTAGTTAAGCTAGTTTAGTTTCATTTCATAGTTATTTAAGTTCAAGCCCAAGTAGAGGCTTTGTGTAAGTTCCAAGTAGGAACTGATTGTATTTATTCTGAAAAATAAAGGGTAGTAACCCTTAAGTCTTACGTGTTTTGTTCATACACTTAAGTGATTATTCGCTTGCGAGTGTTCGTGGGGTTCTAAGATAGACTTTGTAATTAAATAAGTAATACCCCACAACTTAATAACAAAAAGCTCCTTTCTTTATGTCAAGTGGAGGAGAGATGTATCATTCATCTCTATTTAATGTTACAAATTATATTATAAATGACAATAATTAATAGTATGCCCTAAAATATCTTACACATTAGGCCTATTTTAACATTAATTCCTCTATTCCTTTATTCTGAGCATATTTTGGATGGTTATTTAACGATAACTCAACACTAGGACAGACACTGCATCCTTAATAGCTGAGAAGCGATTGCTTGTGTAATGGTGCCAATATCTTTACACAAGTCAGCCACTGTTCGAAATACAGAAAGTTTCATAAAAGTGCCTTTACAGAAAGGTTGTCTTAACCTTAAGAAGACCAAGTTGCATCTTGCAAAAGAAAACCTTTTAAGTTTGCTACATAGGTAGCAGCTATTTGAATGAATTTGGTTTGCTATACAGATTAGCAAAATAAATGAAAAATGTATTTGCATTACGGACATAAAGATAGACACTAGGAAGGTAGCTTTGGGTATATATTAGAAATTAATCTGCTAGGCATACAAAGATCTTTTTCATAATTGTAATTGTGACATTTTGAACATGGGTTGACTCAAATAAAAGTACTGCCATTATTATGAAGAATTTCTTCAAGAATAGTAAATGGTATTTAAATGACAGCTATGCTCTTTGCAACAATATTTATCAAATCCTCAGTTATATATAATAATCTCGGAGATAAGTATTTTTATAGGACTGAAATTACACTTAATCTGTAATATTTTCACACGATAGGATTACTATATAATACAGAAAAATACATTAAATCAGAGTTTCTTAAACTGTGGGTCCCGGGACCTGCAGTAGGGGGTCACAAAAAATTTAAGCAGTTTTAACATTTCTTTAAATTATCATAATAATTTTAGTATTACCAAATATTTTTACACAATGCAATTGAATATAAATAAACATAAGACAATACAGACGAAGAAAAAACGAAAACGTTTCAATACATTCTTTTTATAACATAAACGTTAATTTTTTGCGTTGCATGTGACGCTGTCATTTTGCCTGTTACTTATTTAAAATTTTCTCATTGTTCTATACCTTTAAATCAGAAATTAAAGCTAATGATCTAAAACTGCAATAGTATATTACAGTACAAATGAAAAAATTTATAGTTTCATTTACATGTCAGATTTGCGCAATATTTATGGGGTTCCACAAAATTTTTGTAAATGTTACAGGGTCCTGGGGTCGCGAAAAAAATCTCAGTGATAAAAAGGGGCCACAACTAAAAAATGTTTAAGAAGCCCTTCATTAAATCAAGCTTAGTTTGTAGAACAGAAACATGCAAGTTTTTGAAAAATGAATGATTTTTTGCTTTAGTTAATGATACTTAAATGTTAATAAATTATTTTAAAATAAATACATTAATTAACCTACTAAACACAGCCAAAGAAAATCATTTTGTTAGCATCATGATCAGTTTACAAAAAGAGCATTCGGTTAACATGCAGTTCTATATATTACAAAAACAATTATGAAATATTAGGAAATATGTTTTTCAACTTAAATTTTAGACAAGCAAATGTTTTCTCTTTTTTAAATTGGCTTAATGCATTAAAACAATAAAGAGAATTCCTTATAAATATACATACTGCTGTTTAAAATTTTGTCTAAATACGAATGTCATGCTTAAGTTTTAGAGGTATCAGAGTGAGAGTTATTTTAATTAAATGCAAGGACAGGTAGGTACTAAATTAGCAGCATGACCAATAACACATTTTGCTTTAAAAGATCTCGAATGAAATATAACATTAGAATGTCACGTCTTCATTTACTAAAATAATATAAGGATAAAAAACTATAAATCAAAGGATCTTTAATAATACTATAGTTAAAAGCATAGAAACTACAATTCATTTTCAGTTTCAAGTTGAATACGCTTAAGGGTGAATTCATTCTTGCTTTGTCAAGAATATAACTGTGAAATTATAATAAAATTTTAGACATAACATGGGCCAGAACTGCTTGCTTAAAAACTTAACTTATGAGGTTAAACAGAATGCAAATTCAAGCAGCTAAATACTATTTGTATTACTACAAATTGATAATTAGTACATGATGTGATTAAATCATTCTGGCTCTTTAATTAAAAATAAAAGTTACACTTAATTTAAATTACTACATTAGTGATGTTTTATGGTTAACATTATCTTTTGCTTGCTTTGCATAAGTACTAAAAACATATTTAATAAATGAAGTTTTCGCATTAAATTATTAATCATATATATGGCTATTTTACACATTTCAATAAACCAGAAACCAATACACAATTTAAAGTACTATCAGCAAATTCCTCCAGACAAATTCGTCAAAGAGAAATTCCTCCAATACAAATCTTTACTTAAGATAACAATGGCATAGCAGTTTGCAATATAAAATGTTTTATACCCACATTCATAAGCCTTCTCAGCAAAATAAGGTAACAAACAGAAAAATGAACAATAAAGGTATAAATAATACCTTAAAAAAGCCACGTAGCAGGATAGCAAGACTAAATGATTTAAGTCTTCATTCAAAACTTTCTGGTCTTCCTTTTCTAACATCTTAAAATAGGGTTGATGCTTTCACTATATAAATTTCCTGTCCTGGCCAAAAAGAAAATTTTAGAAAAATTCGTCATTTCACTTGCATGAAATATTTGCTGCAAATTTTGTATGCAAAAATTCCAGTGAAAAAATTCAATTGTGGCTTGAATATTTTCTTTAAATAAATGAAATCTTCCTATATAACATTAATTTATGATCCACATGAAGCTTTTTCTCTACTATTTGAAGCTATTTTTAAGAGCTCAATTATGTAAAAATCCCAAAGCTTTTATCAATATTAATATGGTATAAAACATTAATACACTTTCTAAAAAACAGCCCACAAATTAATGAATTAGATACCAAAAACATAAGTCTGTATATGCTTTTGCTTACACATACTTAAAATGAATTAAATACACAATAATTTAAGTAAAACAATGTCAGTAAAATTGTACATTTTAATAGCTAATAGCAGTTACCAAGATTTAGCTTAACATATTAATTTTAATAAATTTTTAACTAGCATGACTCAATTAAGGCAAAATGTGAAAGAAATCTACCTGGTGGAATAGATTTATGGAGGATATATTTAAAAGAAGCTAATTATGTTTACATTACACATGGCAGAAAATGAGACAAGTCCATGCAGCTAAACTATTTACAAGGAATAGAAGTTAGGTCAACGTACCAGCTCTGAGAGGCTTTAAGCACTTAGGCGCAAAAGAGCTTTTCAATTTAAAATAGAATGTGAGCTAATACTATTTCGTAATAAGGAATGATGACTCTCCGTGTTTCACCTGATGTACAGTATTTGGTAATTTTTGCATTCTGGTATAAATATAAGAATCAGACTTAAATAACACTAAATGCCACAATTTACTTGTATATTTCCACTGTACTTTCGTCCTTAATTTTCTGAGCATATGATTTAGAAACTGATTTATGTGTATATTGTATACACAAATAGCAAAGTATTTGTGTAGGTAAAAATAATATTGCTGAAACTGGTAAAGTTGTTTGAAATACATAATATATATTAGCGAAAAGAGGGATGGAATATGTGAGTAAATATGATAACTTAGATTACAATAATAATAAGCAAATAACATAAAAAACTGAAAAAAGAAATTTTATTTGAAGTTATTTTTTAACTCGTGAAAAGACGGACAACATTTCCAATTTAATAAATTCAATTAGACTCTACCTTTGCCATTTTTAACTAATATTTTGCATTCTTCTTACAGTTTTCATAAATTTACTGTTTTAGTAATATTAAAATCTATCAGGATATAAGGGTTAATTGAGTTAATGTAGAATAGAAAATTATCTTACTATGTATCCAGCACAACTTAGTGGCAGTAATGTATCCCAAACGTTCTAAGCTCCGTTCTCTAGAAAAAATTTTAAATTATTTTACTTAAACAAAAAAGTCATATTAGTTATAGAAAAATATCATAAGCTCAAATTACCAGAGTTGAATGAAAATGTAGTTTTACTCCATTCTTGAAAACTAGTTTATTATTTTCAATTTAATTTTTAAATAATAAATAAATAACAGCTTTTAGCTACTTTTTAAAATTGAGTTTTTTTTCCTTGCAAAAAATAACCACGCAGAATAGTTTTAGGAAGTAAACAGTACTTTAAGCATGCATTTTCCACATACTTACTACAAATAATTCATTTTAGTCTGTTGCAATACATGAATTTATGTGATCTACATTAGTCAGAGGTTTTCTTAGATATAAAGAATTTCATCTTCACTATCCAAAAATTCAGTTTTATTATTTTTCTCCAGGTCTGAAATCACAGTTTCATTTCCTACTAAAACTATATCATGAAAATCTCATTTATATTATCCCCCTCCATTAACTGAACATTCTTAACCAACTTTTCTATTGATACTGATTTCTGTTCCATAGAAAACTAATGCTATATGATACGTATATTTTCAAAATGTGAAAATTTTAAGTTAGCTTAGAAACTGCAATCATTCTTAAATAAGTTTGATTCATGGGGATGTTAGATCAATAGAATTACTTTCATGTGAAAAGTAATATTCTATTCAACAACATGACTTTAATACTGAGTGAAAATTCCTGAAATGTTTCATTTTTTGGAATCTCATACTGCAGTATTAGTGCTTAGTGAAATACTATGAAGAAAATTGTTTGGTCACATTATTTACATTTCATAATCAATAAAAAATAAATCATTTCTTAGTTCATTAGAATTTATTTTCTAGATATTCATAAACGAACAGTATTCATTCAAACAAATTGTACAATTACGATTTCAATAACTATGAAATCGTGATGGTATGTTTCTTTCGTATCAAAAACTATGAAATCGTAATGGGTCAGTAACAATGAAATCATTATGGTACATTTGCTTCGTATGAAATCTTAAGTACGTTATTGAAATTCCTGGGGGGATGTTTTGGGTTACTGCTGTGGGAGTGACAGTCAGGTTACCTCGAGTTGACTGGCTGCAGGTAGCTTATCTGACTCCTTATAAAGATTAGGTAATGTTAAGAGGTTACGTAATTCTTACTGCATTTGAAACTCAAAACACATTTAATACAATTATACGAAGCTCTTTACACACATATATATATATAATTCATAGATTGCATAGATAGGTATTTAAATGAATTATAGTCCTCTCAGTATGAGGAGTCTGCTGACAAAGGTCTCTCTAGTCGAGAGAGCAAAAGCATTGCAGGTCTCTCTAGTTGAAAGTTCTTTCTTCTGATGTTATTCTGATGGCGAAAATCTTCAAACTGAATTAGCCACGCCTCCTTTATTTTACAGCAGCATTTTACATCCTCTGATACATTAAATCTGGAGCGATATCAGAGGAAAAATCAGATCATTGGTTCGTCACCCCTCCTGAAATCGAGAAGCTTTGACGACAGAGACGGTACAAAACGTTGAAATCTCCTGACACTAGTTCTGAAGTTATGTCTCTGCGATGTCAAAAACATGTCGTGTGACACGTCGTAAAGTCTAGGAGCACTGAATTGCAGGGACCGCACATACAGTTTACTTATCTCTGCGTGGTCTGCCACATACTCCCCCTTCAGTATCATCATGATGATACATAAAAATCAGGGAAATGCACATGCCTACCGGGACGGGTTTGGCGAATATTAGGTTTCGAAGTATCAGCAGAGCGAGTATCTATGTCGGTATTCAACAGAAATGCTGGTTTCACCCTGTCAATTGAGACCGAAACAATTTCTCCATGAATGGATAATTTGAACACTTTTTCACCACGTTTGAGAACACGTCGCACAAATCGTCGCAGTGTATCACGTCACACAAACACATGTGAACACGTTTTTAAATCTTCCTGAATAAACACTGCTTTTGCTTTATGGGATCCAGTTGGTTTTGGTTTAAGTTGCTGCATGCAACTTCGAAGCTGTTTAATGTATTCAACAGAATCAGTTGCCACATTCCATGTATCAAAAAAATCGCCCGGGAGTTTAACGGTAGTTCCGTACCGAAATTCAGTGGGTGTGCAACCGATGGTTTCTTTGAAAGCTGTTCCCAAATCAAGTAGCACAGTAGGTAACACTTCTGTCCATTTTACAGTGCCGTGACACATTAATGCGGCTTTTAGTGGACGATGAAATTCCTCAATTAAGCCATTGCTTTGAGGATGATAAGCAGTTGTACGCTTAGGAGTTTAGTTAGAGTTAAATAAAGAAGACTCGAATTGACGTCCTTGATCGGTTGTAATAGTTGCTGGCATATCAAAGCGGGCGATCCAGTTGGCGTAGAAAGCTACCATTGTAGCTTGAATATCAATGATGGGAATAGGTTCTGTCCATCTAGTAAACCGATCGATAGCTGTTAGGCAATATGTAAATCAACTGGAAGGTGGGAGTGGGTCGATGAGTTCTAAATGAATATAATGAAATCGTGTAGAAGTTTCATTAAATGATTGTGAAATGGCTGAAGTTAACAGGACTTGTATTTCTTCTATTTGATTTTGCAAACATACCTGTAGTCCTGAGTAGGAACAGGGAGCTTATTAAAAGCTATGTTCGTGCGTGTGTAGAATATACAACAAAGATAATGAGGGTTCAAATTTCCCTTTATCTGCTTATCGATTTTACATACGTTCCCGAACTTACTAATACAAAGAGCAACCACTTGTGGTCTGAACATAAAAGAATATAAGACTATTAACTAACAAAAATTTAAATAAGACTACTTTTAATATTTACACAGATGACTAGCACTAAGACTAGCCTTTTAAATTACTACGTTTGTAGTACCCAAACTGAGGAAAACTACAATACGTCTTTAACTTTCAAGATGGTTAACCTCTGGCCTTAAAGGCGGATAGTAACTGATGGCAAGCTCGCGTGAAGACTCGTAACAAGAGGGCTCTCTTGGCAAAAAGCCACAACTTAAATACTTAAGCGTTAGTAAGTACAATTTGCATAAACGTATTCACTCGTTAATTCTGGTCGGAAGCGAAAAATAAGCGATGATAGTAAAGTTTTAAAATAAAATAAACGTTAGTGAACTTAAAATCCTTATAAAGTATGTTTGTTCATTTTAGATTTCTGGCACGAAATACACTGTCTTGCCCAGTTCGTGACATCTTTGTTGATATTTCGCCACACTTACCGACTACGAACTATTTTTGACGTCGTTCGAATACTCGGATAAGCTAAATTATGTACGCAATTAAAACACAATTTTCGAAATGCTTTGGGAATATAAGGTCTTGCTACACCTGTTGATATATCATAATACATTTCTATTTCTGAATTTGGGAACTTAACCTTTTTAATTTATAAAGAATTGTTAGCGTGTATTTCTTTTAACTCATCATCTCTTGACTGTGCTTGAGCAATTTCTTCATAATCAATGGGACCATTGATTTTAATTTCATGAATGCGAGATAATGTGTCGGCCACAATATTATCAGCTCATTTAATGCACTGAATATCAGTTTTGAATTGAGAAATAAATCCTAGTTGACGAGTTTGACGTGGGGAGCATTTTTAAAGTTTTTCTTTGAAAGCAAAAATTAATGGTTTATAATCAGTAAATACTGTAAGTTGTGTCCTTCTAGCATGTATCTAAATTTGCGAATGGATGAGTATATTGCTAATAACTGTCTATCATGCGCACTGTATTTTGCTTCAGTGGTTGTGAGTTTTCTAGAGAAAAATGCTAGAGGTTCGAGTTCTTGTTTAGTAACTTGATTTAGAGATTCGCCAACAGCGTATCCGGATGCGTCGACTTGCAGAATGATAGATGCATTTGGTGAAGGATGTACTAATAATGTAGCATTTGTTAACTTTTGTTTAGCAGACCAAGGAATTTTTCGCTTGTCATTCTTTTCTGAATCATATAAATATTCGCCGAGTAGTGCTTGAAAATGTGCTGCCCGTGCGGATACCTACGGTAAAAATTTAGCAAGCCTAAGAAGTTAAGTTTGACTAAGAACTTAAGGAAGTTCTTAGTCAAACTTAAGTCTTTAACAATTTCTGCTTTTTTGAAGTTCAGGATTGCGTTCGCCCGTTCAGGTAAAGGTTTAGTGCCATCCTTGGTTATCAAATGACCTAAGAATTCCATTTCATGAACTCCGAAAACACATTTTGAAGTATCTAATTTATTTGAGTCCATATTTTTTGAATTTGTGTAAAACTTTGGAAATGTGTTGTTTATGAAGTGTTTCGTTTTCTGAGACTACTAGAATGTCATCTAGGTATGTGTAGCAAAACTCTAGTCCTCATAACACTTTCTGCATGAAACGCTGGAACGTTTGAGCAGCATTTCTGAGTCCAAAATTTAAATAGGGAAACTCAAAAAAGACCGAAAGAGGTAATTACTGCTGTTTTAGGTATGCGTTTTTCATAGAAGGGTATATGATGATAAGTCCTTGCAATGCCTAATTTAGAAAACACTATTCTACCCTGATGAGATTGAGAGAAATCTTGTATATATGGAATAAGATATGAATCGAAAACTGTAACTGAATTAAGTGCTCTGTAAACTTCAACTGGTCTAATGCCAGTTGGCTTTTTGTATACTACGAGCAAAGATGATGACCAGTTAACTCTTAGAGGGTTGACAAATTCCTTGTTCCATCATAAATTCTAACTCCTTTTTTGTTTCCTGATAAACTTCAAGTCGAAGCCGCCTTGCTTTCGAATGGACTGGTTGCCCTTTAGCTTTTCTTGATTTTATATAAGCATTTCTGCATATTTATAATTTCCATTTGCTATATCAAAATACTTGATTTAATAAAATATAATTCAAATAATTTAAAGTAGTTTAGATCAAATATTAACTTTTCAATGAATATTTTCATGCAATTCTAATAACCGAAATAACCATCGAGTTTTTCACTTGAAATACTATGTATAGAGAAACCTGAAGCTGCAATAAATAGCAATAAATCTATTAATTTATTCAAAACTTAAAGAAAAGCAAGGATTCTTACTTGAATTTATTTTCTTTCTTTAATTATGGCAGATCATTTGAAACAGCAAAAATCAAACAAACTAAACTAACAAATAAAAGAATGCATTCATGAAGGACTTAAAGAAAACTTTATATATTTCAGTAATTACAAGTGCATGAAAATTCAGTATAAAAAACGAACACAGATATGGAGCAAATGTATCTGTGCTTTATCACATAAAATTTCATTTTTTAATAGCACAATATCTCCGTGTTTAAGATTATATATTAAGACAATTTATAAAAATAAATTCAATTAAATTAAAAATTAAATTTTTTTAGGAAAAATACTGATTAAATAAAAAATGTGAATTTCATAAATAAATGAAAGTTACATGCTTTATTTTTTGGCATAAGGTAGATATTTAACGGCCATTAGTGTATGCATTTTTAGAACACATTTCTGAGCAATTAATCATGTTAAAATTGCCTTTTATTTTCCATTAGGCAATTTTCTGCTCAATTATAGTGTGTTTTAAGATAAATATTAAAATGATTCAGTAAGAGACAATATAACTATAAGAAAATGAGGAACACACAAATAGGAGATACACAAGCAGCGAGAAACACACAAGTGCAAAACAGAAAGTATTCAATTTATTGGATGGTATTTTATGTCATTAACAGTACGAAATGCTGAAAATGAATCATTCGGCACGTTCACCAAAGAAGAAAACATGCTTTAAGAAAATCGCATTTCCTAGAGTGAATCTATTCGTAAAATTTTACATAGGTGAAGAAAGCATGAATATTGTTGGGTGCACACGCGTTCGTTATGGATTGAATGCACAAGTCGTTAAAAAGTTAACAAAAATTTAATCTTTACGCAAGAAATAAATTAAAATGCCGAAATATTTCTTCAGCGGTATTCGCACAATATCACAATATCTCAAACGTTTAGCAAAAACTCAATTCAAAACAGATAAACTAATTCTATCACACAGCGAAATCGCTACAGCATTACGTAAACAAACAGCAGTTCGCTTTAAACAGTTACAGATACAACTATAACAACAACTGAAACAACTGAGATGAGGTGTTTCAATTCGGCTTTTATAAGCTTTTTAATTATCAGTAGAACAA
>KK113051.1:324730-345879 GCA_000611955.2 Stegodyphus mimosarum | reverse complement strand
AATCTAATAAAAAAAATATTAATAAATATATATCAAATTTAATTAACACAGGGAAGCTAAAATTTTGAGAGCTAATTTTTTAAAAAACTACTCACGGATTTTTACAAAACTTGGCAGTTTGGCAAAATTAGAGCCGTACAATCGAAATATGGGAAAAAATTGACATGTCATTCCAGAGGAAGTTCGATTTTGAGTCAAAATACCTATATTAGAACAATGCTATATATAAATCTAATATATATCCTAAATCGTGCTTTCGAGAAATGAAAAACGCAGTTTGAATTTCGTCAATCCGCCCAGTAGAACGGGAGGTAAAAAACTGTCCTATTATTTTTTTTGCGCAGTGTACATGTATTAATACACTAGCTCATTTTGAAATTTTGCATGTTTGTTATTAACGATAATAACGCCAATGTGGTTTACATATTTTGTTAAGTTATTTCAACGTATGAATGATGCACCTTTCTTTCCGCTCATGCATAACGAAAGGGAAGGAAAAATAAGTTTCTATAAATTTAGGAGTGCGCCAAATGAATTATTCTTGGCGCAAACTGCAAAAAGTTTGCCAAGATAAATTTTTAAATTTCTCTGCAAGTTTGACACCAAAGTTTACAGACTTTGACATAATTTGAGCCGTAGAACAGAATCATGAAAAAAAAAAAATCATCGCTATGTCGATTCACAAAATGTTCAATTTTGTTAATTCAATTGATGTTAGATCTTTGCTATATATAAATCTAATATATATCCTCAGTCGTATTTTCGGGACATGAAAAACTCAAATTAAATTTTGTCAATCTGTCCAGTAAAACGGAAGATATAGAATTATCCCCCCCTCTTATTTATTGTAGAGCGTACATAAATGTAGTTCTGTTATGCAAATCAAAAGTCATTTTTGAGCATGTTCTAATGCCTTTGATCTTAAGCTGGCAAATCAATCTTACCTCCTCCGCAACTTTCGCCAATTTAATAGCGTCTTTGTTTTTCTCAGTCGTAGACACCATCGTACTTGGCATACGGTCTGCAACAGCAGACCCCCAGATACGCATATTATCTTCGTACTTTTTAACAATCTGTTGTTTTTCCCACGCGTATTGCGATCTTAACCATTTTCTTCTCTGCTTTACTTATCTCATTAACTTTCCTAAATCTCATTGTTAATAAATTAACAAAATGTACTCAATAAAATACAAAATCATAGGAAAACCCGGAATTACAGCTCGGATTATAGCTAGAATAAACTCAGAATTGGAGTTCCTTACTGAATAGTAACAATGAGGCGTATTGGTCATGGGTAGTTGTTACATAGCACTGTCTTTAAAGAAGTAAACAAGTGTAGTGTACGCAGCTGTGACTGGACGAATTTGAGTGGTATTCCAAACAAAAATGTTCGAGTACAAACAAACGTATTTCAAAGCGGACATACACCGAGATACCACTGTATAAAGACCGGAGGAATATATAAGAAATTTGGCTTTGCAAATTAAAAAAAAATATCTGAAAGGTTTCAGATTTTAAATTACGTCCAAAGGGGCGTTTATTTAACATTTTGTGTGTTACCTTTATTTATTAAATACCATGTTCTTCGCACTTAAACCATAAAATTGATTTCAAGAGCAATATCGCAAACTAATTTTAAATTGAGCATATCTTTAGAAATTTCGGTACACACTCTCACGCGCTGGAGATAAAAATGTTTTTCTGTACAACGCTGGTTTGCTTTGAAATCTTTGAGTTTGTTAATGAAAAATTTATTAAAGTTTTAGAGAATATTGTTACGAATTTCGCATTTATTTGGCTATTTATTTATAATTGTAATTAAAATTCCTTTTTATTTTCCCGTGCAACGCAGACGATTTTTGAAGAGAAAGCTACGTCAAAAAAAAATAATAATAACCAACAAAGAAACATAAGGACTAAATTGAAAAGTGATGCGCCGTTTTTTGTGAAACAACGCAAAACGCCCAAACGAATGTAATAATCCTTCGGGACTAAATCCCTTTGGACTAATTATTTCTTTAAACTTTAAAAGTACCAAAACATGAATATTTGCTGCATTTAAAACCTTTTTGGGTACTTACGTATTAACCGCCACCATTAAAGCTGACTACCATCGAACCACCAAAGTTGACAAGGATTCCTCCAGAATCGCGCCAATCGTTCTGTGGAATTTTAAAGGAGTTGAAGTCTCTTTATTTTATAAACAATCAGTAGCTCCGACTTGCTTTGTTTTTGCACTTCGTAAAAAGGTATTGGTCGAATTCTTTTATTTTGTTAGACCGTCCGGAAGTACTGTTTAGAATTGTTCCAATGTATTACTGTTTTGTGGGCCGTATTCAGCTGATAATTTTTTTAATTTTAATAATAGTTTCTTGATTAATAAATTTCATATGGAAAAAAATGTCATCATATGTCATAGAGGTAAACTGATTAAAACGATAAACTAAGATTAAAGTAAAGATTCAAAGATAAACTGATTAAAACAGCTCACTGACAGTAATCTTAGAATTTTTCGCATTTATTATAGTTTGAAAGATCGTTCGATCAAAAAAGAATAAATAATTCAAAGAGGAACGAACTACCCATGAATTTTTTACGACCATTTTTCTTAAAGCATAGTTGCTTTTATCATACTTTTCGATATTTTTAAGTATACTAACGTCACAGTTTTTATTCGGTTGTTTCTCAGTCAGGACCAAAATCAGAAACGATTTTCACAAAACTGGCCACAGAATATGACCATCAACAAGCGGCAATTTTGGAAAACTTAATATTGAAGATGTCTCAAATAACCTTCTGAAACAGGAATACGACCTTTAAAAAACATTTTTTCCTGAACATGAAAAAAAAAGTTAAAACTGCAGAGAAACGGTATAACATTTCCTGAGCATGAAGGGGAAGGGCACTTGAAAATACGTCGACTAAAGTTTAATACGGCTTACTACAATTTAATGCTTCTATTTTTCTTTCTTTATAACCATCGATTTCGGAAATTGATGTGATACTTTTCTTGATTGAACGTTCTCTAAAAATTTAGACCAACTTTCAAAACTTGCATGAAGTTCAATATACACTGGTGCGCAAAAATTAAGGACGAGACGGTTTTTTCAATATAACTTTGTACAAAAGCTTTCCAAATCAACACATTTAATACCGTAAGATCCCCAATACGTAAGGACATGAGTAATGTAAGCAACACTTACTAAAAGAGAAATCAGAGGGATAAAAAGAAGCTTTATTGAAAAAGTAGCATGGAGCACAATGCGACTGAAGGCCGAAACATCCTTGTGATGGGTGTCCAACAAGAAACATCCGGTCTGTAATAGGGGATATGATCTCCCCTGACTGCTAGGCAGATTTCACATCATTTGTGCATGCTGGATATGTGGTTGTTAATGAGCTGTTGAGACACTGCTACTCGTTCCTCTTGTAGCACCAATCGCAGTTTCGGAATCGTTACTGGCGATAAGTTACGTACTGCCACGGGTCTCCCTAGTAAGTTCCGTACGTGCTTGACGGGATTTAGATCCAGAGACCTTGCCGACCAATCCATGTGTTCAATATCTTCACTCTCCAACAGCTCTTCGACAGTAACTGTGCGATGAGGTGGAGCGTTGTCGTCCATGAAGAGGAACTGAGGACCCATAGCCCTTGTGAAAAGACGCATGTAAGGAAGAAGAACCTCGTTACAATAGCAGTCCCAGGTGACGAACCTCCTTGGGAGATATGAAGGTCGGTCCGGCTATCAAGCATTATGTCTGCTCGAACGAGAACTCCGCGACCTCCAAAACAATCCCTTTTGATGATGTTGAAGGGGTTATTGCGTGTTCCCCGCTCTGTCCGGATGTGTATGTGTCTAGAATCGCAACTCAGACTAAAATTGCTCTCATCTGTAAAGAGTACTCGTCCCCATTCATTGTCTCTCCAATTCCGGTGTTCCCGGCACCACAGAGAACGCCTTCTCCGATGGGCAGGCGTTAGAGGTACACACCGTACAGGGCGTCGTGCAAACAGACCACCACCGTGCAGTCTTCTGGCCACGGTAAAACGCGATATCGGTCGTCCAGTCGCCTGTGTCGTGTGTCTAGCGATTTCTGCCGCTGTCTGCCGCCTGTTTCTTCTGGCCTGTAAGGCAATATACCGGTCATCTGCGGGTGTGGTTCCTCGTGGACGACCACTACTAAACCCCCGGATAGCTGTTCCTGTAGTTTGAAATTGTCTCCAAAGTCATGAAAGGATGCTGTGAGAAATTCCGAACTCTGCAGCCACACTTGTCACAATGCGGCCTTCCTCCAACTTCCCAATGATTCGACCTCGGGTAAAAGCATCCAGATGTGGTCTAACAGATTGATTATTCGCCATTTCTCGCTGAGGCAGCAACTCGGTGTGATTTTAACTGCTATACGGCCTGCAATCTCTTTGCTAGAAGTACTGATCTTACACCGACAACATGCCTTATACTACTCAGACACCCCCTCATTACGTCTACCTGCATATCTGCGCATGTGCTACCGTACATCACCTTACTTAATCTCCTGATTGGTCTTTCTGTCCGCTCTGCCTCTTCGTTCAGCTGATATGCTAATTTTTCGACTTCGTCCTTAATTTTTGCACACCAGTGTATTGTGATTACTCGATACAGTGTGAATATACTGTGTGACAATATACCGCATGATATTCGACCAGCAATAGAAATTTCAGAATCTCAACTACTAAGAGAGATGTCAATGAAACGAACAAAGTTAAGCGACAAACATCTCCAGTTTATTTACATTAATAGACGATAATGAAATCAACAGTTCTTTGGAACAGGATCATCATGGTTGCCGTCATCACTAAAATCACCATTTAATCGCATTCGAAACTGATGTCACTATATGCTTGGCCAAGTGTTTTCTTGCAGATTGTTATGGGATATCTTTTCAGATGTTACTTCTTATCACCATGGACATTCTGGCCAATGGTTTGAGGAATGATGGCCAAAATGTGGACAAATATATGATAGAGTGCTCTTGCTATACAGCTTACAAACCGACTCTTGTTTCTGTAAACTTCCGATAAATTTCTGGACACTTTTGCTTTTAGAAGTTCGTCTGTGACTCCATCACCGCTAGAGTCAGCCTCTGGTCGCATTAAAACCAACGTAGTGAGGTATTTTATTAAGCGATTTTACTCTACAATCTTATCCTTGCTGTGCTAGTAGATTGAAGATAGACATCACTGCGTGTAAAATTGGAAGTCCAGTATCGTAAAGTTGTGTTTAATTTGAAGTAGCAAAGATAATCATTCACACATTTTATTAGTCCAAAGGGGCAATTTGCCCAAAAGAACTATTAATTTCCTTTTGGCATTTTGCGTTAATTCACTTTTGAAATTGTTGCCTCCAAATATTATCGCCCTGTATTATATTTAAAGAAATTAAATAATGAAGAAGCTGCATAAATGTATGTATGTTTCTCGAATTGGGATAAAACAGCGGTGCCTAGAGCCATCTTGAATAACGTAATCCTCCTGCGAATATGGGCGTCTGGAAGCCCAAATTTGTAATTTCCTTTATTATCCATTTCATATTTTGTAAAACGTTAACGAATTTTTGATGAACAAACTCGAGAATTTCAAAACGAGCAATGGCAACGTTGTGCAGAAAAAACATTTCTATCTCCAGTGCGTGAAACTGTGTATCGGAAATTCTAAAGACATGCTCATTTTAAAATAATTTTGCGATATTGTTCTTGAACTGAATTTTATGATTTAAGTGCGAAGAACATGATATTTAATAAATAAAGGTAACACACGAAATGTTAAAAAAACGCCCCTTTGGAACGTAATTTAAAATCTGAAACCTTTCAGATTTTTTTCTTTTTTCTTTTTTTTTTACTTTTCTAAATTTGTTTACTCTTTATAACTTCTTAACTACATATGCAGCTTTAAAATCAGGGGGAATCTTAAAATGAGTGTTTATCAGTAAGTGTATCAGTTTCGAAGATAGGACTTTTTTCTCCAGGAGCAGAAGTTTTTTAATCCTACAGAAGAGGAATCGGTGTAAGGTACCAGAAGCGGGCACAGCCCAACCTATCTAACCAAACAAGTTCGTCTTAGGGTCATAAAAGGTCACGCTAATCTGTTTAAGGTATTTTCTCCCTCCTTTTGCATACCTTCTTGGCGTAACAGTAGCACACTCGACGCGTATTCGGGAGGTCTAGTTTAGAGTCTCGGAGAGGGCATTGCTCATTTTTCGCGTTTCCAACATCAAAAGCTTAATGACAGTGGCGCCCGAACTAAAATGTGGCGGATGATGATTCTTCATCATCACGATTTGACGACTAGAGTCCTCTAATCCCAAGTCGCCCTTTAAAAAGGGGATTATATAAGGTATTTTTTCCTTCCTTTCTGCATGCTTTCGTGGTGTACCGGCAGCACACTCGGAACGTATTCGAGAGGTCCAAGTTCGAGTCCCGGTGAAGGCATTGATTATTTTTCCATGTTTTCTACTTCAAAACGCCTAATGATTCTACATCTGTTCCTGAAAAAAAGAGGCTTACGTCAAATATGCTTGGAAATCTATCAAATTTCATTCAAAATCTACGCTTTCTAAAATTTGCACAAAGCAAGCTTTAGATTTTACATTAGCATATTCCTCATCCAATTATACACTCATGGACAAAAAAATTAGAGCACCAAGAAATAATTGCGGGATCGTAACAAAACTTGCAATGAAGGTACATGTCGGGGAGATATGCAAATGATTAGAAATACAGCCTGATTGCGCATTACGTATAGCCGGTAGAGGGCGTTGAACGTCGTACTCTGTGGAGTATAAAACAGGTAACCAAAGCTTTGTTTGAGAGTGCTGAATCATTTACAAAGGAAGAGCTGAGGTAGACAGTCATTACGCTTCGCAGTTTGAGAGGGGGAGAATCGTCGGGATGATGGAAGCTGGGTGGTCAGCTAGGCGAGTAGCTTGTCAATTAGGCCATTCTGATTGTGTTGTGAAGAGGTGTTGGGACCAGAGGACCCGAGAGATGTCATGTACACGAAGACCAGGCTCAGGACGCCCTCGACAGACCAGTTGTCGGGAAGACCGCCACATCGTAAGAAATGCACGCGTACAGCCAACTGCTTCATCGGCCGCCATCCAGGCACAGGTAGCACCTTCACTAGGGGCCCCTGTGTCTTCTCGAACCATACGACGGCGCCTGGCGGAAGGGCATTTGGTATCGCGGCACTCATTACGTGTGCTGTCCTTGATGCCCACCCATCGACGCCTTCGTTTAGAGTGGTGTCGAGCACGAGGAAACTGGACTGCAGCGGAATGGAACCAGGTCGTCTTTAGCGACAAATCCAGATTCAGTCTCGGCAGTGATGACAATCGTGTTCGTGTGTAGAGAGCCCGTGGTGAACGTCTCAAGCCTGCCTTTGCTGTACAGCGACACATCGCTCCCTCAGCTGGTGTGATGGAATGGGGTGCCATTGCTTACAATACACGGTCAATCCTAGTATTGTTCCGTGGCACCATGACACCCCAGCGATATGTTCATGAAATCCTGCAACCACATGTGTTGCCACTCATGCAACGGCTCCCAGGAGCCATTTTTCAACAAGACAATGCTCGGCCTCATACGGCAAGGGTGTCACAAGACTGTCTCCGCACTATTACTACCCTTCCTTGGCCTTCCCGATCCCCAGATTTGTCTCCAATCAAGCATATCTGGGATCATTTGGGACGACGAGTTGGGCATCCCACGAGTTTGAATGAACTAGAGGCAATGTTACAGCAACTATGGAACGAAATGTCTCAAGACATCATACAGAACTTGTATGACTCAATGCCCGATCGTATCGCATCGTGCATTCGCGCTAGAGGGGGTCCAACGGAGTATTAACTCCTCCGTTCTTTTGCCTTTTTCTCTGAAATAAATTATCATTTTTCTTTGATTTTCTCATCATTTACTTATATTAAAGTAGTCATTACGTATGTAAAATTTCGTTTCATTTTGACTGCTCCTTCTTGGTGCGCTAATTTTTTTGTCCATGAGTGTGCATAAGCGTTGGATTTGCAAACGATTTAATAATTTCTTAAATACTATTTACAGTACAAATGAATAAAAATATTCAAACTCTTTAGAGAACTTGAATTCAAACCTAAAAGTCTCCGAATGAAAGCTAATGTCTCAATTTGTTTATATATGTAAATTTGTAAATTTTCCAGTAAAACCCATGGGAAATTTGCTCCAGCAAGTAGGAAATTCTCTATTGATTTTCCTTCTACAACTCCGTAATTCAGGTCGGTTATCAAGGCATTCCCGACTGATATAACAAGGAATCGATTTAAAACTCGTCATCAGTATATTCTGAGCTATCAAAATAGACAGGCACTAGAAAGGTATTCAATATCGATATGCCAATATATCGATTTTTCATTTGAAGGAATGGATGTTTTAAATAACCAAACTTCGCATCATATATTTTGTAGGGCAACTACTCAAAATGACTGACAAAGAATGTTAAAAGGAAAGTTTAACACCCAAACTTTTGAAGTGGAAAGAATTTTTCGACTAAATATTTCCTTCGATAACTACAGGAATGAAT
Source organism: Stegodyphus mimosarum (assembly GCA_000611955.2). NCBI lineage: Eukaryota > Metazoa > Arthropoda > Arachnida > Araneae > Eresidae > Stegodyphus > Stegodyphus mimosarum. Next base: position 337,290 of record KK113051.1, on the reverse strand, counting down.
TAGAATTTTACTATTTATATAGGGTATCGCTCTTTTATAATAATTTGGTATATTTTCCATGTACAATAATACTACAATTAGTGTTCAGAATGCGTTCTTAGAAAACAAAACGATAAACAGAACTATTTTAACGTGCATTAAATAGGAGAGGGAAACAAGGAAAAACGAGATTAGAAACATAAAGGTATTACAACGATTTTTCACAGTAAAACAGTCGCGATATTTTTTTCATAGATTTTACTTCACATTTTAAATTCGAAAGAGTCAATAACAGTTTCTAAACTTCAAATTCAAATGAAAAAAAAGGCTATCTAAAATTTCAAATTAGGGTACATTTCAAAAAAGAGTTTGCAATAAAAAAGTTTTAAAAATTAAAATATGTAAAAAATTTTAAATTATAAAATATCACGGAAATATTCCTTTTTCCTACTTAAACAAAAATAATGTCTGTTGTTGTCAACTATATATATATATATATAAAGAAAGAAAGTCTGTGTGTGTTTGTTCGCTAATAACTCAGTCACTACTACAGTTATCGTCACCAAACTTTCTACAGTTCTTTTCTGGATCTTGAAAAAGCTCGACATCCACTTTTTTCCAGAAAAAAATATCTAAAATCGGAGATATTAATTAAAAACTCGGAAAAACGATAATTTTTCATTTTCGCTCTCATTTTTTCGAGTGGCAACAGCCTAGCAAGCTGGTGAGGCAAATCTGCTTTATTTCGAAAGTTGTTGTCACTGCTCGCTTTCAAATCCTAGAGTTTGTTAATAAAAAATTCCTAAGTTTTAAGACGAAATAAAAATAGAATTGCAAAACATTAAATGCATTATTCCCGATTCCAAAAATTCGTGGGAAGCCATTTCGGCTATTCCCATCTCCGTACGACTTTAATCAGTCGAAATATTAAATAAAAACTCTGAAAGCGCTGATTTTCGCACTCATTTTTCCGCGTGGCAACAGTCTGATGCTTTGAATATAAAACGCTTTGTTTCGAAAAGTGTTGCTACTGCTCGCTTTGAGTTCGTAGAGTTTGTTAATCAAAAATTTGTAAGTTTTACAAAATCTATACATATAAAGAAAAATGTCTGTATGTTCGCGGTTTTGATTTCTGATCCCTTGTGATTACTTTTTTGACATATTTAATGGACTAAAATTGAATATAGGTGAAATAACGGATGGAACTTAAGCTTTTACGACCAGTTGATTAGAGGGATGAAAATGATTAAAAACTGGGTTACATTGTTGATGATATAATGAGAGAGAATTAGTTTATTTTTCTATAGAAAGTTTTATGAGGGTTCCATATCGCATCAGCCTGAAAAATGTATGACTATGAATCGATTTTTTGCATCGTTATTAGAGAAGGATTACAGCGGTATCGTTCTCTCTGTTGTTAGGTACATTACTCTCAATCTAACTTAACTGGCATCGGGTACTTCCGCTAGTATATAAAAAAAATTTAGCTTGGGCGTAGATGAAGATAATGATTCTAGGTGTTTGGAGCTGGATAATTTTTTCAATATAATAAGCAATTGTGCATTTTCAGAAGTCATCTTTATTTAAGAATAATTTGCATAATAAAAGTTCTATTAATAGTTAGATTGGAGTTAAACTCCAATCAGTCTCTAACCTGTACCTTAACTTCCATCTATTAACCTATCTTTCCCGGTTCATGTCACATTATTTGCTCAGTTCAGAAAGCTACGGAAATTTAATGGTAAACTGCATAATTAAGGAGAGGTTAATCTTAAAAAGAAAAGCTACTGGAATCTACTGGAGTTTTCCCGCGTTGCCACTGTGTGTTGCTGCTGTGTTCGCGACTTGCTGTGATTCAGTTAGTCTTTGATAAGTACTTAAAAATCTTTAGAGTTAGTATAGTCTTGCCGCGCTTTATTTTAAATTTAGATCCTTGATTGCAATGGCGGCTCGTAATAAGCACTGTGGAACTGCAGCACCCCCTGTTTCCACTTATTATTATTTTTAATATTTAATATAATGAACCCTTTTTTCTTTAATTCTTTCTTTATATTTCTACAATATATAATCCTTAAACTTAATGTCAGTAGCCATCATCCAGTTTATGAAAAAGGTACGAAAGTTTTTGTATGGAACTGCGCTTCACAAGGCTGTTCTGCGCAAGCGCGCACAGAAAGCAGCACTCGAGCCAGGGAGATAAAACAGCACTGTCGCTCTTGCAGTGCCGAAATTCTGGAAACGTGATTATTTCTTACTCCGCGCGTGTGGTATTTGGCTGTTCTGCGCATGCGCTCTTAGGAAGCAGCGTACGAGGCTGAGAGGGAGAGAGCACTGTCGCTTTTGCAGTGCCGAATCTGGAGTGTCGTTGGGAGCTGGTTCTTTTTTTTTACTCCGCGTGTGCTGTGTTTAAAAATCATACACCATATTCTTGGTTAGATTATTTTTCAGCTATTCTATTTGATTCATTTTTTTTCGGTTCTTTTATTTTACAGAAAACTTTAACCATGTCCTTGCATCCTCAAGTAATAAATTCTGTGACTGTAAGTGAACTTCAAGAGCTTTCGTTTTCATGCGCTTGCAATGCTTTCAATATAGAAAAATTTCCTCAGTTGTCATCCAGAGATCAAGGAGAAAATTATTGATCTCTTCGCGCAAATTAAAACAAGAAGAATGGATTTCATTTTTAAATGAATAGGTAAAGCTTGAACTCTAACAATTTGAGTTAAAGTAATTAAGAAATGTTTAATTTTTCTTTTGTAAAATTTCATGGAAGTTTCAAAATAAATTTTCTTTTTATACATGTTTGTTTCCCTTTACACAGGTTTAAAACAAAGGTTAAATTTTTTTGGAACAGCACCCCCACTAATTTTAGCTACGAGCCTCCACTGCTTGATTGTAAATAAGTACTACGGCAAGTAACCTTATTTTATAATATTCTTTATAGGATAAATTATCGTAAAATTTCTGGTTTTAATCGGCTAGGATTCACTAAATAAATTTTTCTTTGAATTGAATTTTGTGTTGACAGTTTATAGAGTCAACAGGCTATTTAAAAGCAGGAGAGATGAAAAAATGAGCAGTGCCCTCACCGGGACTCGAACCTCGGACCTCTCGAATAGGCGTCAAGCGTGTTGACCACTACATCACGAAGGCACGCTAAGCAAGCGAGAGAAATACTTTATAAGTTAGTTAGTTGTTGAGGATCTCCTTCACCAGTAAGTTAAGATAACTCTGTGCGCGTAGCCATTAGAATGAAAGGAGAGTTATGTGGCTAAACCAAATTAACATTAACATTTTATCTTACATATTGCCCCTTCCCTTAAAGAAAATAAAAATATAGTGAAAGGAAAATATTTTTTGAGAGAGGAAGAAATTAAAGGAAATAAAAGTATCGATTTTGTTCAAAGACTTTTTAAAAATAAACACAATTCTTGAACTTTAAAGCCCTATGAAATCTCAAACATTTATTTCAGCTAATTTGAAGTGTTATTGTTTCTACAGATTCAAATTGTTACCATGACTGAGTTAAAAAAAAGAAAGGTAAACAATAACGAAATAAAATAATTCTGATCCGGTACTGAAAATGAAAACATAAAGAAGAGTAAATAATTTCGAACATTGTTATAATGAATATGTAAAGTATCCTTGATTTAAAAATGAACCAGGAAATTGAATAATAACAACGTTATTGAACATGGATAATGCAGTTAAGAAGAAAAATGTACAAAAAGTAGTAAGCATAATTTTAATTTATGTGCGAATTATTTTCTTTAATTATTAGTCCAAAGGGGCTTTGTCCCTGAAGGACAGTTGTTTTCGTTTTGCGATTTTGCGTTGGAAACATGAAGTGTCTGAATCACTTTTCAAACTGTTGCCACAAAATATTGCACCCTGTATTATATTTAAAGAAATTAAATAATGAAGAATCTGCATAAATGTATGTATATTTCTCTAAATGTGATAAAACAACGGTACCTAGAGCCATCCAGTTTTGAATAACGTACGTTTCCACCCGAATATGCGCGTCTGGAAGCCCGAATTTGGAATTTGTTTTATTATCTATTTCATGTTTTGTAAAACTTTAACGAATTTTTGATGAACAAACTCAAACGCTATAAAAGCTAACAATGGCAACACTCTACGGGGAAAAAAACTTTTTATCTAAAGCGCGCGGAGCTGTGTATCGGAAATTCTAAAGATATACTGATTTAAAAATTATTTTGCGATATTGCTGTTGAACTGAATTTTATGGTTTAAGTGCGAAGAACATGATATTTAATAAATAAATGTAACACACAAACGTTGAAAAACCCCCCTTTGGACGTAATTTAAAATCTGAAACCTTTCAGATTTTTTAAAATATTTTTTCCACTTTTATAATTTATTGATTTTACTTTTTAATTTAAGTTATGTATGAATATGCAAATTACATTTGAATGTAAAATGCATAAGTATGGTGCAGGAAGTGTTGGTTCAGAATCAGCAGAATAAATTTTAATTTTGAATTAATTATTGGGCATAATAAAATACAGTACCTAATAATGGTAAAGGTAGTACGGTGATCATCAAAACAGAATGGTCGCTTTGCAAGCCTACATTTTTTTAACCCTTTTAATGTCGAACGACGATATATCGTTGTTCGCAACACTTGCAAAAATCACCATTAAAAATATATCTTTGCCTTACTGTTCACACTGCGAGAGAACTCTGTTTCAAAATAAATTTATAAAACGTTATAAATGGTCTAATTTCATTTTAAAAGAATTTAAAAAGTTGTTTTCGGGTTTTCATAATGTATTATATCCATATTATTCCTATGATTTTCGACGAATATTGAAATACAATTGCCATTACTTTTTTTCTTTATTTATTTCGTAATATGCTGCTTTTTGAATTTTGTAAATATAATTTTAGTTTGGATTTATGAGCTTTTTCTCAAACCTTAGCAAATTCTTCAAACCGGAAAGCTGTTCTTCGAATAATTACTATACTTTCGCTCAGCACTAAAAGAGTTAATTATATCCCCCTAGTGTACACACATGCAAAACTACATGGAAGGATTAAATGAAGTATATATTAATCCCTAAGCTGCTACATGTTATGAAGTAGACTGACACTTTAAAGTGTACAGTGCACTGATAATTTTTATTATCCGTGTATCATTAGTGTGATTAGAAAAAAGCATTCCTTACATTATATGCTATGTATTCATATGTAAAACAAAATTATTCCAATTTAATGATAGTTATCCCATTCTGACAAATATTCTTAAGTTAGATTTTTAGTTAGTGTCTATCCTATCCCTCTTGGCTCAAATATTAATTTTCACTCAAACCAGACAGTTATACAAATTCAAAAGCCCGTAGCATAGTTTCAAAGTCGAAGTTTAATGTGGCCTTAGCTTTCTCACTGAGAATTAGTTCTTGCTGAATCTATGGTAGGGAAAAAATTAGCTGTGCTGGTTTTAATTGTAAGTTTCGGTCCTATTAAGCCATTAAATGTTTAGCTACAGTGCGACCAGGTGCTTAGCTCTGAGTTCGAACCTTATTTTGCAGACATTTGAACTTTAGCTAAAGAGAAGCCTACCTCGTCTTTGTAAGAATTTTTATAACGGCAAGTCTCGTAAAACTATTACTCTTGGCACTATAATAGTTTTATTGAGACATTATCACTTGTGTGTTTATTTGGAAATGTAAACCACTAAGATTGGCTTCATAAATTTTATCTGGATTTTAGTTTGACTTGTATCCTCTTGTGTTACATTTAAATTGTTGTTAAGGGCAATAATTCGCCAACAGATCAAAATATTCCTGTATGGTAGCCGTTTCGTTAAGCGTTCATTTTTATTTAACTTCTCCCCATGGAAATGCAACATTACTTAATAAGTAATTTATTGAATTTCTTATATCATTAATACCACGCATATGAAACAAACTTAATACAGAAAATGGGGTTCTAAGTCTTTTATCAGCAACAAAAAGAATTTTTCAGCATCACCATCGAAAAGTCAATGTGTTTGACCTCAACTGTCCACCATAATTAGACTTCATGTATGAAATTTCACATCTAGATTCCCTTATACAATAACGTCCATCTCTTCTATGGAAGTGAAGTGAAGTGGAGGGGAGTAGAGTGAAGTGACCAGACAGCAAACCCCGAAATCCCTTGATGGATGTACGTTTAAAATTCTCTTATAGTTTCTTCTTGTAATCGAAAATTAATGTCCGAGGAATAAAAAGCGAACTAGTAAAATAATTAATGAATTACCGAAGAAAAATGTGCCGCCGTTAACGAGCTTTTCTAATGATCTGCACTGGGGATCGATATATTTCAATCAATTGCTCGTTAAAACCTCCTCGCCGCCATCCACACCCCTCTTAAATAAGGCGATTGATGAAAGACTGCATTTTCAAGTTTGAGGAGCGATTTTTTTTATTTGATGAAGTCGCACTTCAAAGTTCAAGATATCCCAAGACACTCTATTTTTAATACTTGTTATAATCTTGTTTCTCATATGAAAATTTGTAAGCTCATCCAAGAGTTCTGTAATATTCCAAAGATTCCTGTTTTTATGTTTCAAATACCCGTTTTTAAGAATTTTGGGTTATTAACACATGCAAGATGCTGATGGTTTCATTCCATAAGCATATACCGGTCGACTGAAAAAAAAATTGCTTTGGCTTGGATGTCAGCTGTGGAATCTGGATATCACCAGGTCGTATGTCGGACTAAACTTTCTGGAATGCATTTCTTGTTGAAAATGGATCAGAGAGGTTGCATTTGATCTATTCAAGTATAATTTCTGCTGTACACTTGAAATTAAATCTTAGCATGCACAATTCAATCATAAAAGCCGTCAGTTTAAATCAGACAACTACAATTAAATCAGAAAACGAAAAATGAGCGATTTTGGAAAAAAATAATTCTTTCCGCACAGGTTGAAAAAATTCCACTTGTGATCATGAAATTTCGTCGATTCAGAGAATGTTATAAAAACTGCACCTTCCTGCCGAGCAATGAACTTTGTGGTAAGCCAGCAAGGATCTCTCGGCGAGTGGAGTAAATATTGTTATGACGAACGAAAACGTTCCTGTCGTAAAGATAGGAATTAATGATGTTTATGATGTAATCTGGGAAACTCCTATTGACTAATTCGTGAGTGAGTCGCTGTAACCATACGCAATCAAAAGCTTTTGAAATATCGAGGAAGGTTCTGGTGATAAGTTTTGTCTTAAGACCAACAGCAATTAAGTTCGGTTATACGATAAAGTTGAAGCATTGTTGAGCGTTTTCTTCGGAATTCATTTTGTTGAGGGATCATAATGTTTTTTCAGTGAAGTCTTGGATACGTTGAGAATGACAGCTTCTGCGATTTTACTGAGCGTTGATAGAAGACGTATCGGTCTGTAAGATGATGAGAGAGTTGGATCTTTACCCGGCTTCAGAATAAGCGAAATGATTGCTAATCTTCCTATTGGCTGGAAAATACTGCAGTCTGGACAAAGCATTGATAATTTTGGTGAATTTGCAGAGCATTTTTGGACCCATTTCCTTTATCATCTTGTTATTAATTCTGTCCAATCCTGGGCTTTTACGATTTTTTCTCTTCTCAATATAACTACTAACTTCTGATGGCATGATTAAAGGGGTGTTATTTGTGTGTGTTTTTAATTGAAATTGTGTACTGAAGGAAAAGACAAAGTGTTCTGTTTGAGAGCGAGAAATGTTGTGTGTGGTAAATTGAGAAGCATAGTTATTTGCAAGAGACTCAACTTTCTTAAGATCAGTATAAGCTAGGCCGTTGGGGCCTTTAATGGACCAAATATTAGTGTTATGTAGTTTGAACTTAAACACCATATTCCAGACAGAATTTTCATCTGCTGAAAGCGGTTCTAAGTGTCTGGTTCAGTCGAGTTGCGCATGTTTTCTAATTAGAGTCCCGACTTCTTGATTTAGTTGATTCATGAGAGCTTTTGTCAGTCGGACATCTGGACCTTTGCCATTGTTTCTTTGCGGTATTACGACGTCTAATGAGTTCATGAATGGAAGCGTTTTTGTATCTTTTTTCTTCCTTGACTTCTTTGGTATTTTGTGCAAGTGCCTGTTGTAGCTCCTCAGTAAATTCATTGGTTAAAGGTCTAATTTATTTCTCGTCTGTATCGTGTTGAATGTGTAGGTACTATGTCTTGTCTAGAGCTTTGGCGTATCCTGCCGAGTTTGTAATACGGGTTCTTCTATGTGGTGTACTCTATGCCGAACTTCAAGTGAATATTTAAAGAACCAGTATTTTGAGGGCTACTGTTTCTGTCGCATCATTTCAGTTGCTAAGATTCTTTGTATTTTTTATGCTTGGCGCAGTGTAGGATTGAGTATATGATTGAAGAAGTGTGTGTTAAATGCACGAATGGGAAAGTGCGCGAGGTGTATTAAATGTAAAGAAAAAGCAACATTTAAAAGCTACACCATCTCTATGGTCATTTACACAGTCCAGTCACATTAATGTGACCACCACGTACTTTCCATGTCAGAGTTAAATAACCAATCACAGAAGGCAGGTGGCAGCACAGTGCAGTTGAGCGTATATAAAGGGTGTGTGAGGGCTTCGGAAAACATTTCAATCGTTGGCGTAATGCAGAAACGAAGCGATTTATCCGACTTCCAAAAGGGCATGATCATTGGCTTTCGGGCCAAGGGTGGAAGCATTTCCGAAACGGCTGAGTTTGTGAACTGTTCGCGTGCCGCCGTGGTAAAAGTGTACCGTGCATGGCAAAATGGGACTGTCCAAAATCAGCGACGTGGCAAATGTGGTGCACCACGGGCCATAGATGACAGAGGCGAACGACGGTTGCGGAGATGCGTTCGGGCAGATAGACGGGCTACCGTTGAGCAACTGACCACCAAAATGAACCAAGGGGCTACCAAAAGTGTCTCCCAAAGTACTATTCAGCGAACATTGCTGCGTCTGGGCCTCCGAAGCAGACGCCTGGTTCGTGCACCTATGCTGACTGCTGTTCATCGACGGCGAAGGCTAGAATTTGCACGCCAGTACAGCAGCTGGACGTCCACTGAGTGGCGACAGGTTGCGTTTTCGGATGAATCGCGTTTTATGCTCCATCGGACAGATGGACGTTGGCGTATAAGGCGTGAAACCTCTGAAAGGAACCACCCTGCAACCATTGCCGGAACGGTCCAAGCTGGAGGCGGGAGCATTATGGTCTGGGGAATGTTTTCCTGGCATTCTCTAGGTTCACTGATCATTGTGGAAGGCACAATGGATCAATACAAGTACGCATCTGTCCTTGCGGACCATGTTCACCCCTACATGCGCATTGTTTTTCCTCAGGATGATGGCATCTTCCAGCAGGACAATGCGAGGTGCCATACAGCTGCCAGTGTACGTGCGTGGTTCGAAGAGCACCAGGATGAGTTTACCGTCCTCCCCTGGCCAGCAAACTCACCTGACTTAAACCCAATCGAGGATCTGTGGGACCATCTCGATCGAGTTGTTCGCGCCATGGATCCTCAACCGCGTAATCTAGCGCAGCTGGCCACGGCATTAGAGTCGGCATGGCTCAACATCCCAGAGAACACCTTCAGGGACCTATGTGACTCTCTTCCTGCACGTCTCGCAGCAGTCCGCTCTGCGAAAGGTGGTTATTCTGGCTTTTGACAGATGGTCACATTAATGTGACTGGACTGTGTACTTGCATACGTTATTTCTGTAAACAACGTTCATTATAATTTTTTTACAGCTGTGTGTGTGGAGCAAAAATATAGTTGCACGAAATTTTATTTGGAATGTATGTATCTTCATAAACTTCATTACTGAGGACCATAGCGCATTGCTCAATACACTGAAGTTTTCTAACCTAAGACTTATTTCCCCTTTTGAAAAACATGCATTGTAAAGAAAGATATAAAACTATATGATGAACCTTGATTCCCTCCTACCTACTTAAATACTGAAATGTATAACTAAACACTTAACTGAAAATTTATGTCGGTCGATTAATTACTGGATAATATACTGGAACCGTTATTCTCTTCATTCCCATACTTTCTAATTAACGGAGTAATGTTTTCGGACAATGGCACCCTAATTTCAAGTTTATGCTGATCAAATTAATTTTTATAATAATTATTATTTAATTAACGAAAGTACAGCTGAAAGAGAAAATTACCCTGATTTCAGATGGAAGCGTGAAATCAGCTATTCTCTGTTTTGGAACAGTAACATAATGTAAATGTCACTGGAAATGTTTTTGTTGGAAAAACCCTGTGTACTGTTAGGTTTTTTTTATCTTCTGTTATAGAGGCTGTTATTTGACAAAACGATTTTAAAAGCTTTGAAATATACTTATGTGCTTATTTATTTATAATGGAATGGAAGAACTACGCTAGTTGTATTAAAAACAGATTCAAATTAATATTTCTTCCAGAATAAACTGTAATGTTTATCATACACCAGTTGTAAGATGATAGATCTATCTGCACGAAGAAAGCAAAATCATGTAACTTTTATTTCTGCTATGGCAATTACAAATACACTAATAAAAAAAATCTGAAATGTTTCAGATTTTAAATTACGTCCAAAGGGACGTTTATTTAACATTTTGTGTGTTACCTTTATTTGTTAAATACCATGTTCTTCGCACTTAAACCATAAAATTCAGTTCAACAGCAATATCGCAAAATAATTTTAAATTGAGCATATCTTTAGAAATTTCGGTACACGCTCTCACGCGCTGGAGATAAAAATGTTTTTCTGTACAACGTTGGTATTGCTGGCTTTGAAATCTTTGAGTTTGTTAATGAAAAATTCGTTAAAGTTTTAGAGAATATTGTTACGAATTTCACATTTATTTGGCTATTTATTTAGAACTGTAATTAAAATTCCTTTTTATTTTCCCGTGCAACGCACGCAGACGATTTTTGAAGAGAAAGCTACGTCAAAAAAATAATAATAATAATAATAACATGCATACATTTATGCAGATTTTTCATTTTTTAAACTTTAATGCAGAGCGATAACATTTAGTGGCAACAATTTGAAAAGTGAATCGGGCATTCAGAGTGAATCAACGCAAAATCGCAAAACGAAAGTAATAGTCCTTCGGGACTAAATCCCTTTGGACTAATTATAAAGTTTTTTAAATTTATCATTTATCTTAATATATTGACTGTTCCGTATTTTATCATCTTGAACTAAAATGCAGCTTAGTTTAGAGTATAAATAAGAATTAGTTTCAAAGTTTATCAAAGAGCGTTTGGCACCTTAGGCTGGCTGCTGTTATTTCACTTTGAAGTTTTGCTGTTTGCATAAGCATGCCGGCAAAGATTTGCTTGTCAAGATTTCTTCGCGAGTTATTAATCGTAAGCAGCTCAGATGATATAATGAATTACATTCGCTTTAATCCGAATTTTTTTTTAAAGAGCAGTTAGTCTACTCGCAATTTAGTGTATTAATAGCCTAACCTTGTAAAGAATAAATATCTGTATTCAAACGTAAAAGTGAGGATTTTCTTTTGACAAATTCAGGTCTAAAACACACAAAAATCAACAATTATTTTTCAACAACAAACAACACAACAATCAACAACAAAACAACAATAAAAAAAATCTGAAAGGTTTCAGATTTTAAATTACATCCAAAGGGGCGTTTTTTTAAACATTTTGTATGTTACTTTTATTTATTGAATATCACGTTCTCCGCATTTAAACCATAAAATTCAGTTAAAGAACAATATCGCAAAACAATTTTAAACTGAGCATATCTTTAGAATTTCCTACACACAGTGTCACGCGCTGCAGATAAAAATGTTTTTTCTGTTCAACGTTGCCATTACCCGCTTTGAAATCCTTGAGTTTGTTAATCAAAAATTCGTTAAAGTTTTACAAAATATAAAATCGTTAATAAAATAAATTCCAAATTTCAAATTTGGGCTTCCAGATGCCTATATCCGCAGCAGGATGACGGCATTCAAAATTCGATGGCTTTAGGTACTGTCGTTTTATCACAATGCGAGAAACATACATACATTTATGCACATTCTTCATTATTTAATTTCTTTAAATATAATACAGGGCTGCATATTTTGTGGCAACAGTTTGAAAAGTGATACAGACTTTTAATGTTTCCGACGCAAAATCGCAAAACGAAAACAATAGTCCTTCAAGGACAAAGCCCCTTTGGACTAACAATAACAACAATCTCTAAAACGCAACTGTTTAGGAAATTTAGGTACACAACTTCTCGTATGATGATTAAAAATTATAAAGAAAAAAATTAATGAAATTTTTTTCATCATTATTTCTTTAAAAAAGTTAAAAATTGAAAATTATAAAAGCTGTTTTTGAGCGAATTCAGTCATTTAGAAGCAGAGAAAATCTTGCAAGATTTAATTAACAAACATTAATGGTAGCTCAGATCAGTATTTATTAATGCCATCTAAAAGCCGTGCTTCATCCTCCTTTTTTTTCTATGAGTCAGCAAGCCAAAACAACAGACTAGACGGAAACAGAGAAATTAAATAAAATAGACGAAATTGGGTAGAATAAATGAAAAAACAATAAAGTAGCTC
>KK113051.1:310679-324717 GCA_000611955.2 Stegodyphus mimosarum | reverse complement strand
GGCCTTAAACGCTGACAGTGTGGAAGGCTGAAAAGAAATTTCGCTACCATTTACTTTTCCAGTTTTCCTAAATAAAAATCTGATGTGTACACCACATGATTTCCTTGTACGGAATATTAAATTATACTCATTTTTTCCTGCAGTTCGTTTAAACTTATTTCCTCAAATTTCCTTACAAATATATTTCTCATTCAATTAATTCAGTTCACACTTCGCGACAAAGCAAAAATACATAAAAACTCAAAATAGTTATATTCAAAATTGAAAAATACAGAAAAATATAAAACACCAAATACAGTTAAAACAATTCAATTAAATTTTTTACAATTAAAATCACAGTTTCTACGCAAAAACAAGCAATTCGGCCAGTGTACAAGAAGACAGATTTTTCTGTGCACAAAACTGTAAGCTTAAATTTGGTCTCTCTCGGCAAAAAGACACTGAAGGCGCAGAAACTGACTTAATTTGTTGTGGACGCTATGCTGATCAATATATGGGATAATTTAATAACTTAAATAATAATTCCAGACTGGATTAAGTGTAATTAAACCAAAGGGGCAATTTTCCCAAAAGGACTATTTATCATTTTGGCATTTTGAGTTGAAATGTCGGTTCACTTTTCAAATTGTTGCCACCAAATATTAGAGCTCTGTATTATATTTAAAGAAATTAAATAATGAAGAATCTGCATAAATGTATGTTTGTTTCTCTCATTGTGATAAAACAACGGTACCTAAAGCCATCAAATTTTGAATAATGTAACCTTCTACCAGAATATGGGCATCTGGAATCCCAAATATGGAATTTGTTTTTTTAACTATTTCATATTTTGTAAAATTTTAACAAATTTTTGATTAACAAACCCTACGATTTAAAAGCGAGCAATGGCAACACTGTACGGGGAAAAAATATCTCCAACGCGCGAGATTGTGTATCAGAAATTCTAAAGATATGCTCATTTAAAAATTATTTTGCGATATTGCTGTTGAACTGAATGTTGTGATTTAAGTGCGAAGAACATGATATTTAATAAATAAAGGTAACACACAAAGCGTTAAAAAACACCCCTTTGGGTGTAATGTAAAATCTGCAAGCTTTCAGATTTTTTTTAATTCGCAATAATAAAAGAAGGCATTACTTTGTTGTTCGAAGATAAGTTTCTCTGGATTAGCAACAAAATTACGATTCTGGCTGAAGACATAGCTGGGTGGATAAGGCAGGAATAACACGTTGACAAAACTAATTTCGGCGAATCACCATCCTTATTTGTAGGCACATCAAAATTATTTCTTTGGCAGACAAACTACTTTTCGATCAGTATTGACTACAAATAATTTTAATATACACAGATAAAAAGCTACGACGTCATTTCAAACAAATAAGCAGCAACATGGAAAAATAGCGTGTTGCCAACATTAAAGTGTAAGCGAAAAAGAACGCAGTAGTTTAAAGGAAGACGGGAGGAAGTTGGTAGTTTCAGTTCGAGTTGGAGAGAAAGTTTTGGTTTATAATTATTTGCTTGGGCAGGAGGTATCTGAATTAAAACGTCACGTAATTTGGAATGATCTCGAATTTGGGAGAACAGATGAATTCAGGGGAAAAGCACCAAATTTAGAATGTAAATTTTGAGGTTTCCAATTATTTTTTAAAGGAGCTATCATATTTTGTTATATTTTACATATACATATATTTAAATACTTTTGATGCGGTCGATTGCAACCAAAAAGGGAGACGCACATCTACATGTTATAGCAGTTCCACATACAAAATTTCAACTTTCTGAGACTATTCGTTTTTGAGTTATGCGAGATACATACATAGGTACATACGTACGTACGTTAACTGCAGATGCTATGGAAGAATCTCTTCTGAATCCATTTTAAATCAGTTTTATAATTTTTTTGGGGGGAAAAGAATCTTTTATTCTGTCCTTACGCATAGATGTCACGCAAAAACATCATTAAATTGCATTCGATAGCGGTTAAAATGGATATTTTCGTTGAAATATCGTATCCGCAATTTTTCGTGATTACAATAATTCCTTTACTTCGTATAAGGAAGTAAAAAACGCGTCTACTTATTTTCTGTTAACTTGCAGCAACTACTTTAAATTTTACTAAGAATTGGACTTCATTTAAGCAGTGTCCTATCTTCTCTTTGATTAACCTCACATATCATAAGAAGGACCAGAAGGTAATGCAAATTAAAGTAAGTGCAAGAGACTGTAAAATCCAACAAAAATTATCTACAGCTCACTCCGCCGCCCAGCTGGTATAGTGGTTAGCATCGCTGACTGCCGTGCCGAAGAGCCCAGGATTCGAATCCCGGAAAAGGCATGGATGTTTGTAAATGCATAATGTCCGTGCGGCATAGGGGCCACTCTAAATATGTTGAGAAATAAAAGTCCTCTAGAGAGTTTGGTGGTAAGGGAAAAGGGGTGGGAAACCCTCAGACCCGTCCCCCCCTGGGATGCTCTCCATCGAAATTGAGATCCGAACTGAGCTAAATCGCCCTGTCACCTGTTAGGTGCTCAAGGCTATTTCCAGGCCAAAAACAGGCGTAAAACTTGCGTTCCTTGCCACGAGGATTTTCGTGGGCTTGGTCACATATTGATTCATTGACTATAGGCCAGATAAGTGAGCATTAGCAACAACAACAACAGCTCACTCCAGGACCAGAAGGTAATGCAAATTAAAGGAAGTGCAAGAGATTGTAAAATTTGACAAAAGTTAATTACAGCCTATCATTTGTTGAGTAGAAAGCCGCCTTGATGTGCTAAGAGAAATGCCTATCCTTTTGGAAAGAGTTAGCATTAATAGGAGATTGCATCGATATCCTTTGGCGTCCGAAGTTCGTAGTGCCGTTTCCTACAGCGGTTAACTGAAAGTGTAAAACAAGATGTCTTATTCCAGAGGATTTGATTTTGTATAGTTGTAAATTTCAAGACAGATCGACCAAAGTTTTAAATATTAAGTAATGGACTCACTCATTTACAAATGTTTGTTTATAATCCGCCGGGCATAGATAAATAAAGATTGCTGAATTTTAAATCTGTGATTGTATAAATTGATCGAAGACAGGCCGTTAACTCACCAATAATTGGGAAGTACTTTATAGTCTGTTACTTTAGAATAGGCACTTTAATACCATTTCTCCCGCCTCCTTAAACCACGACTCATAAACGTGGTAACGGCTCCTGCGAAAAAATGACGAATCTTTTAACTTGTTGAAATCTCTTAAACCTCTTCTGCGCTGAGATGCCAACACATGTTACAGCCATAAATGAGGGGAGGGCTAACACACGTTACGACCTTGAAATGCTTTAAAGTAACAGACTGTATTTAAGTACTGTTAGGTGAATATATTTTCTATAAATAGTTTAAGTAGCAGATATACAAATTAAATATGTAGACAACGAATAAAAATATTTTAATTACCCTTTACGTTACATAAGACTTTACGCTGTTCATACGCGTTAAGTATAATAATTACAAATTATTATTTACTATAAAACCTGTGTAAAGACATATGGCGTGGCCGCTTTTTCATATATCTCTTAGGTAAGAAAAGGAAGCTATCCTTGCTCTGTGTAATTATCACTTGTAGCTCTTCGTTTACCTCCAAAGAACACTGCTCTTTCAAAAGAGTGTTTCTGGCCTCTTATGAATAGGAGTTGCAGTGTGACTCGAACAATGAATTTTCTTTCTCAGATAGACACGCTATTACTTGTTATTATGCACTCTATGAGGCACATCTATGCAGGTCGGCCACTGTTGACCAAAACATAAACATTCACGAGGTTATTCAGGTTCGAAGATGCTGGTACCTTTAAAAAGATAAATTTTAAACTTGAAAATACCACTTTCACAACTCTGTAAACAGAGTTTTACTCTGATTAGTATAACAAAGGAAAAATATTCTATTTGAGTAGCAGTGCTGACACTTGCACTGAAGGTTGTTCGTTTTTGTTAATCAATTACGGCAAGACACGGGAAGAATGTCTGCCTACTGTGAAAATGCCTTCGTGCAGAACTTTGTAAAGAAACTGGGTTGTACTCATGTTACACACGTGGAAAACCGCGAAAATGCTCATGCGGACAGTTTATCCGCCAGGATTCGAAATCACGTCAAATTACGAATATTCAGCAGTCTATTTAAGGGCCAGCTTTTTTTATGCAGAGACATTTATGAAGGTAACTGCCTGAAAGAACACTAGTCGACTTTTATAAAGAGCTACCACCTTTGTGATTAGACACTGTTAGACAGCAGTCCCCACCAATTAGATTTAACCCTGAATGGGCAGGTGGAACTCCTGCCCAACATTGTGCGCAAGATAAGTTCCATTCAAAACAGAAAACAGAAGAATACAAACCACTGGCTACTGGCTTTGATTTCACAATGAGGATACTGAGGTCCCATGTTTGAATTCCACAGAATGTCTTTACTGAATAGTGTTGAAACTATAACATTGAAATTCTTGCATGGTATGCCAGGTGTTGTGAAGATTATCTAATGTACGTCAGCATAACATACCTCTCAAATGTATAAACGCGCCAGATTCTTTATGAGGGTCTTTACTTGAATGCAGTAGTATGGTACTGGCTCTTTCCTGTGGCAGCATCGTTATATAAGTAACTTCTAATTGCTTTAATAACAATAGCAAAAGATAGAAATCACATTGCCTTTAAGCAAAGTCAGTTACCAGCAGAAGCTAGGCTGACACCACTATTCGAAATAATTATAACGACCATTATATAAGTGAAGAGATTTTACATAAATTTGCTGCTATATTTTTAACGCAGTCCTCAACAAATCAATCAGAGAACGTTCACTCTGTTAACACCTTCCCGTGCCATTTACCTCGACGAAACTTGGGCCCAAGTGTTATGGGTCAACGTGTGGTAAACAAGCCAGATTTATGCTTGAGGACAGTCACAGTACGAGCCGAAACGTAAACGCCTCAGTTAGTTTTGCGCGATTCTGCTGGCATGGAAGTAAACTTTAATCCTTCTGCCTTTCGTATATGTTATAAATATATTATATTTTGTAATAAATAACAGTTTCAAAATTATATTTCATAAATAAACAACACTTCAACTAAGTAAACTTTAATCCTTACTGAGAATAAACTTTAATAAACTGCTTTCACTTAAATTTGTTGTACTTTGCATTTTGTAGGGGTTTATAAAATTTTACTAACTAAACTGCTTTATACAGCAATTATGAGAATCGTGACTAACTCTTGTGTTGTACTGATAGGAACTGACATTCGATTACGACGGTGAAATTACGATGTTAATGTTCGCGAGTCTGGCTCGTTATGTTTATGTGTGGCCCGGCTTTCTGCTCACGAATCTGGCTCGTGATGTTTATGTTTGGGACAAAATCTTCATCCCGAGTCCGACTCGTTAAAGCACGGGAAGGGGTTAATGATGGCTCTTCATACAAGTAATGGGAACATAGTGAGGAATGTCCAATTCAAATCAGTTTAGAACATCATAAAGTTAACGCTATTCTAAAGATCATATAAGGCGGATTGCCTTTCCACATAGTACGTAGGTTTACCTTCAAAGAACACTGCTCTTTTAAAAGGTGACGGACCAAAGTTAAGATTTGAATATAAGTTATGGTGATTTCAAATTACTTAAGATTTAGGAAAACAGACCTGTGAAACTAATTTTATACTCCTTTACATTCTAATTAATTGAAAGATTAATTAAAATAAAATTCTTTTGTAGTTATTAAAAATTTTGTTTTTTCCCCTCTTTAAATTTCCACTTGCTGAGAACTTTTTTTTTCTTTTTTTTAAATAAAAATATTCATTGACAAAAGCCACTAAAACGTGATTTTCTCTGATAATTTTTTTTGCAGTTTTCCAATTCTACTCTTCCTGAGCATGGGTAAAAGTCGAGCAGCCATTTTGTAAATATTACCAATTAGGCTATTCTTGTAAAACCACCCTTAAATATCAATTGCTAAATTTTGTTTCTAAATAACTAACTGAAGCGGCAAGAAGCATCAGATTAATATCGAAAAGCGCCCTAGGCGTCGCCGTGTCTTTCCGCGCGTTGGTTATGTGAGTACGAATCCCATGGCGCTGATTGGTAGGATAGAAATTTTTTCGTCTATGGAAAAACCGTTTGTTCCTAAAACGACATTTTCTACTACGCACCTACCGCTGAGATGGAAGACGCGCCAGCGGCGACGCTTTTCTTCTGGAGTCGCATTGCTTCTTTCTTTTCCAGATTTTTTTTTTATGTTTTTTTCCGACGGAAAAAAGAATTCCGGAGAAGTGGAGTCGATTTATTTTCTCTTTTAGAAATGCAAGAGGTGACGGAGATTTTCTCCTTTTCGGAAGGAATCAAATAATAATAATAATAAATAAAATAAATAAAAAAAAAGAATGAAATTACAATAAAAAAAGTCGAGAAGATGGCGGGAGATCGTCACTGGCCCTCTGCCAGACGAGTTCTTGAATTTCCTGGGGACAGAGGCAAATTGAAACATTCCCGATTCTGATTGATCTGCAGCAGGGAGCACGGCACTCATCTCCTCAGCCTGACTCGCTCTAATAAGAGAAATTGAAGAGAATGGAATCACAACTGGATTTTCTCGAATTTCTAGACTTTAGGGGATTTTTTAATACTAAAAAAGTACACTTTACAAAAATCTAGAACTCCAATTATGCGGACTAACTAGAATTACAGCCCATTGGTAGTAACGCATACTATAGAATTTTACAATTTCATTTATTATATTTCAATTCAAAGAAAATAGCTAAACAAATAAAATATTTTCATTAATATCGAAATGCGCAAAATGGATTTTTTCAACAAAGTTATACAATAAAATATTTTTTTATTTATCTAAGCATGCAATCTATTTCTGTTTTCTCTAAAATAAAACAATGAAATTGATTTTTATTTACATCTAAAGCTCTAAATTTAAGCCATGAAATTATGATTTTATAAGAACAGATGTATACATATGCAAGCATGTATACATATAATACATACATGCATATATAGTATATACATGCATATGTGTATATATTTATATGCACCTATATATACATATGTATATAAGTGCTAAATGAAATTATTTTTTAATAGATTATCCTACCTGAGGAAACATTGCGTAGGGTCAATAAATTGAGTCTGTAAACTGGACGTGAAAATAAAAATTTCAGCCTGATACGTAAACCTATTTTTTGTTCTTAAAGCGTGAGAAATGTCATAACTGGTGTAACCAATTAAATCAAAGAATGATTGAAAAGGTAAAAAGAATACAAAAACTAACAATCATTCCTTTGTTTAAAGTTTCAAACAGAACTTTTCAAGGAGTTATTATTTAAAATATTAAACTGGGACGATTAAATAAGTGTCGCGCAACATATTTTCTTCTTCTGTACATTTTGTGATTCAAACCGTTGTAAACTGATTTTTCTTGTTTGCAAAATTATTTTTCTAGTAGTCCTATAATATAAAGAACTACCTGTACATATCGCTCTTCGGTTTATGAAATACAAGCTCAGAAAATAATAAAAAATTTAAAAACAATCTTAATTAAATTGTAAAAAGTACAAAAATATAAAATCAAAGTTAACTGAAAAGAAAAACTAGAAAAACTTGTAAACTAGAAACAACAAATATATTCTAAAACGTTATTCATTTAAATTACGAAAACTTCCGTAGAATAGGCTACCACACAATTAAAAAGGAGCTGACTCGTCAACGTGAATGTCTAAACTTTTAAACTTGTGAAAGGCGAAAAAAGAAATTTAAAATGAAATCTTAATCATATTACGAACTGGCAATTTTAAATCTAAGCACATTTAACATGACAAGAACAAGAGAATTAATAAAAATGCAAAAATATAAACTTACGTTTCCAGTCTGTGACGGATAAAAAAAAATGGCGATACATATATAGTATCACAATTTTTTTTTTATTTAAAAACGTAATTAATCAAAGTATTTTCGAGCAATATATGCTGTTGAAAATTCATCAGTAAAGACAAAAAGTAAGAAATTTAGGACCTATTTTACACAATGACCCAAAAAAGTGAAACTGAATACCAATAAATTTCAAAATATCCTATGAATATTGTTATGGATTTCGCATTTATTTAGCTATTTATTCGGAATTGTAATTAAAATTGCTTTATTTTCCCATGTAACGCAGACGATTTTTGAAGTGAAAGAAAGCTACGTCGGAAGAGTAAAAATAAAACAGAGCGTGCATTTAATATTTAATAAATGAATATCTCGTAATTGCTGTTACCATCCAGAAAAATTGAGAAAAATCGAAATTTTACCAGAATGTTCTAGCAGATAATTAAACAGCTTATAAAAGCCGAATTGAAACACCTCATCTCAGTTGTTGTAGTTGTAGCTGTTTTAAGCGAACTGTTTGTTTTCTTAATGTTGTGATTGATTGTAGCGATTTCGCTGTGAGGTAAAATTAGTTTATCTGTTTTTGAATTGAGTTTTGCTTAACGTTTGAGATATTGTGAAATTGTACGAATATCTCTGAAGGAATACTTCAGCATTTTGATTTATTTCTTGTGGGAAGAATAAATTTTTGTTAACTTTTTAACTTTTTAATTTTTGTTAACTTTTTTGAAAATATGGACCAAAACCAGAAAAATAAATAAAGAACAGGAACTCAATTAAATCTGATGTAACGTTATCAAGAGGAGCCTACATCAGACTCAATTACAGCTCCCCTTCCACTGAAAACTCTTACATTCCTTAATTCAAATTTAGCTGATGAACTATGCGGAAGTTTTTAATTAATAAGAGTTCATCCGCGAATTTTGAAACCCTTCTCGATGCTAGGCAAATTGAATGTCAAATCAAGTAAAAGAATAAAATTAGACTTTTTCACTGTATTTAAGACAGGTTTTAAATTTCTTAATTTTTGTCTTTATTTATATATATATATGTATAATTGGAATTTTATTGTTTATTTTATTTTCAAATTTTATTTGCAAGTCATACACAATTCATCTAAAAATAATTTAATAATTTCTTACTAATTATGTAATTTCATGCGTTTTTTTTAATACCAGTTTGATCAATGAAGAAAATGCGTAAATAAGTCAATAACAATTTTATTTGTATATAATATACAAAAAAAAAGTGATTCAGATAATTAGAATTCCACTACAACTTTTAATCGTGATAAACAAATAACAGATATTACCATAAATCAATGCCTAGCAAAGTAATTTTCATATTTTAAGGTTGTAATATCCTAGCTCAATTAGAAATCCTTAAGGACTAGAATATGGAAGAATTGTGTAGGGACTATTCGCTGAGTTCTCGTAAGTAAGAAGTCCAAAGAAGGGTTAAACTACCCTTTATTCCAACTCAAAATAAATGAATAGATGGCCTCTTCTCCGGCTTCTAGTAAGCCTCCACTTGGGCTTTAACTCAAGATAGAAAATATGAAACTAACCTAATGTTAACAAAAATAAACCAACCGAAGTTACACAGAATTAACTATCAGAGTTGGCTCCTTATTTAAGATCACCAGCCGATACTAGCAGGCACGTAACAATGCGGCCGACTAGCAACAAGCTTAGACTAGCAACAATGTGGCCGAAAGGCAGAACACGCTCTTTTACGCTCTTGTAGTGAAGTGACCCAGACTTCAGCTTCAACACCAGTTTCTACCTCATTTACATAAAAAGTAATCATGAAAACCCATTATAGCAGGGAGACGCAGGTGGAAAATCAGAAAGTAAAGGAAAAGCTTGTTCCAAAATAACAATAACTGTTAGAAAATTAAAATAAACCCTACAAGGTAACGAAAAATGCAGATTGTTAATAACAAAAGATTCCTGCCCTTTTCATACATCAAAATTTTCTAGCTGCGCAAGACAGAAGTACTGAGTAGTACTTGGATTATCATAAATTCTTTATATGCGTGGTGAAAGTCCGTTAATCCAGCATCCAGTAATTCGGCACATCCAGTAGCACGGCATCCTTTTCATTGATATTCCTACCAAAAGATGGTCATAATATTTCATTTGGCATTATTTGGTAAGGTTCGGAAGTTGCCTCGCGTCATTTTGCCATTTTTAGTTTCTCTTTCATTTAAAACTTTATATTCGTTACTTTATTTATTCACCATGCTTTCAAAGCTTGATCAAATTGCTGGGAAGCGAATAAAAGTAAACATGCGACTTTAATAATTCAGCAAGAAGCTGGATAATATTAATGCAAACTATTGATCAAGAAGTTATTCAAAATTTAAATGCAAATGTAAGGAATTCATGTGTGCGAAATTTATTTTGCTTCAATTTCAGTATCGAGGACTTCTATATTCAAGTCAACAGAATAGATACTATTTTTTGGGTTGGAAAAATGCAACTAACACAACGCTACAAAATGTTTAGCGGAAATTGTAGACAAATATTTTAAGTAAAATTCTTTGACCAATCCATTTAATTTGCTGTAGCCAGCTGAAATTCTTCCTTCGAATACAATCCACAAAGTATGTTGAATTCGCAGGTAGCAGAGAAACAAAATGGCGCAAAAGAAAATTCAGCCAAGATATCAATTAGTATGAGGCTAGTAAAAATACGATCTTAAAGAAATAACTATAATTCATATTCTACAAAATGATTAAAAGAAAAGAACTGTGGATTAATGAAGCAAGCAAACATTCGAATTTTATTTGCCATATTTTGGACAATGTTAGAACTGTAATGAAAAAAACTAGTTATGTATAATTAAACTATGAATTCATTTATTTAATTAATCTCGCTGAATAAATAAGTTTGAAAAACTGTGATATGAAATATTTCCCTCTCAATGCATTAAATAACGCGCGCGCTCAAAAAAATAAATAAATAAATAAAATACAATAAAAAAGAAAATCTAAAATGTTTCCGATTTTAAATTACGTTCGAAGGGGCGTTTTTTTAACATTTTGTGTGTTACCTTTATTTATTAAATATCATGTTCTTCGGACCTAAACCATAAAATTCAGTTAAAGAACAATATCGCAAAATAATTTTAAACTGAGCCTATCGTTAGAATTTCCTATACACACTATTCCAAATTTCAAATTTGGGCTTCCAGCTGCTCATATTCGCAGCAGTATTACGTCATTCAAAATTCGATGGCTCTAGGTATCGTCATTTAATCACAATGCGAGAAACATACATACATTAGAATAGAAGAGAAACAGGTCAATGTGACTATCACAATCGCTGAAACAACCTTGTATTTGGGCGTACATTTATTAAAACACTCAATCGATTTCGAGGGTAGCTACAGGTTCCTCCTCATCAGGAGAACGAGGCGTCCCCCAGGGGTCCCTGCTTGGCCCTACACTTTTCAACATATATGTGAACGACATTCCTGTTACAGACAACACAACACTCACAATGTATGCTGACGACACTGCGATCCTCACTCAAAGTGCATTTCCCAGTCTAGCAATCCAACGGTTACAAGCTTACATAAACATACTCGAGACTTGGCTTGTTAAATGGAAAATAAAAGTTAATGTTGACAAAACTCAAGCGATACTGTTCACCAGAAGAAAGAAAATTAAAGGGAAGCTATCTCTTTATGGACAAGAAATCCCATGGGCCAAGCAAGTCCCTTACTTAGGGGTGATCCTCTGTAATACTCTGACATGGACCCCACACATCACATCTATTATTCAAAAGTTTCGAGTTGCTAAAATCACACTACACCCCTTAATTGCTCGAAACAGTGTACTTTCCATAGACAACAAGTTGCTCATTTACAAAACCGTGTTGCGTCCCATCTTATGTTATGCTTGCCCTGTGTGGGCTTACTCATGCAAAAGCTCCAGAAAAAGACTGCAAAGAGTGCAGAATCTTATACTCAGACAGATAACCAATGCTCCTTGGTATATTCGTAACAGCAAGATACATGAGGAGCTTAAAGTCGAGGAAATTTGTAAATTTTACTGCCGGCTTGCCCGCAAATTCTATGCAAATCTGCCCAATATTGAAAATCCAGTAATTCGTACTTATGACTATAATTTTAATGACAGTAATTGTAAAAGGCCCATGGCCATCTTAAATGTTAACGACTAGTGTACTTGTCAATTTTATCGTACTGTATGTTTTGTATTTAGTATTTATCATGTTTCAGTCTTGCATATGTGTCTCTCGTATCGTTCCATAAGTCTGCACTTCCTTTTCTCTTTATTGTTTTTGTTTTGCTTGTATATGTCTTTTCCAGGTTAATGAGTATATTATAATTCGAAACACCCTATCAATTCTACAAGGGGTAGGGCTGTTTTGCCCAGGCACCCTGGTGCTACACCACTCAAAAGGACGTAAGGGAAAGCAACCTCAGTAACGGCTTTTTATACCCTCGGGTAGTACCATGCGCGAGAAGGCAACGTCATCTATCGGCAAAAATAATAACCAAGAACTATGTTAATAGAATTTTAAAAGCGTTAGGAAGGACTGGATTGGACTAAACATTCACTAAACATGCTAAATTTTTGTGAATATGAAAAGCCTCAAGAAAATCCAATTCACCAACGGAAGAAGCTTTTTGGATAATTTTTGCAGATCCAAAGTCAAAATTATGACTAAATTTCGAACTATGATACGCTATTGAAGACTTGTTAATTTCGCTCTTTCGGACATAAGACTCATGTTCCTTGATACGTTCCTTGTTTTTGTTTGGCCAACGTATCTCAAGCCACACTGACACAATATACTATAAATTCTCCAAAAATTAAAGTCAGAAACGCAATCTTTTAGAGTCGAACCGTGAATTTTATTGATATGGGAGAAACTGACTTGAAAATTGAATTTCTGGAGAATCCGTGCAACTTTATAACTAATAGAAGGATAAAATGGAAGCACGACAAGGTCATTAATATTATTTCTAACAATGGAATGTCTTCTTTGATGGGAATCTGAAAATTTTTTAACGGCTTTATCAATGATCACGGGAGAAAATCCTCGGTCAATAGCAACTGTTCTCATATAATTAAGTACATTGGTAATCAAAGATTCTGAGGAACAAACTTCGAGCGCGCGAAATACATAATAGTAAAAAGAAGCCATTTTTTGCTTAACAGGGTGGCCTGACTTAGCATGGGGTGGTAAACAAACTGCAAAGGGTTTACGGTACACAGTAGTGCTAAAATCAATTTCATTGCGGATTATAAGAATATCAAGGAAGGGGAGGGAATTGTTGGATTCAATTTCAAGAGTGAATTGGATGGCTGGATCAATTGAATTTATAATAGATAGAATCTAGGATAAATCTTCTTTATTACCGTCAAAAAGTGCGAAAGTGTCATCTACATAACAAATCCAGAGACGAAAAGATAGTTTATCAAATAATTTTACCTCAAAATAGTGCATATAAATGTCAGCAAGTACAGGACTGAGAGGATTACCCATGGCTAATCCTTCAGTTTGACGATAATATTCATTTTGGAAAACAAAGTGGGTTTGACTCAGAGAGACTTTAGTAAGAGAAACCAACTCATCAATTTCAGTATGTGTGAAATGGAATTCCCGAAGCCTAGTTTCGAGACATTTTAGTGCTCCTTCGACTGGAACATTAGTAAACAGTGATTTGACATCAAATGAAACCATAATGAAACGCAGTGGAGTCTTTAAATTTAGCGATGACTTCAGTAGAATTTTTTACAGTGTGAATATTGGTAGCAAGTAAAGGAGAAAATCTGGAAACCAAGTTTTTGGCCAAAGGATATGATGCTGTACCTATATTGGAAACAATTGGTCGAAAAGGAATACCTGTTTTGTGGACTTTTGGCAGAGCATAAAGCCAAGCACAGTTAATAATAGGTGGAATAAGTAGTTTCTTCAACTGCGTTGGGATTATATGAGAAGATTTAATAGCTGTTTTAACTTTCGTGAGGTCCGAAGTTGAAGGATCTTTTTTTTCCTTATTTCAGTTTGTAACGTCTCGTCTTCTTTGGAAGCATAAAATGTACGAAACGTTCTTAAAGACATAAGAGAATTATCACTATGTCTTTTAAAGTACCGAGACAAGGG
>KK113051.1:269926-298731 GCA_000611955.2 Stegodyphus mimosarum | reverse complement strand
AAGCAAAAGATATTGGAAAAGTGGCAGCAGTTTTGGGATGTCCAGTCTTTTAATAAATTGAAGAGCGTGAAACATAGAATCGAACTTTGGCATTTTAATGGAAGACGTAAGGAGGAAGTTCTTTTGACTAGACTTAGAATCGGTCACACCAGAATGACACATAAATATCTTTTAAATGCTGACATTGAGCCCCTGTGCTCAAAATGTGGTGTATGTTTAACTGTCCGTCACCTTTTAATTGAATGTCCATCTTTTAATAGTATTCGTCAGAAATATTTTAACAGCTGTGACTTACCTCTCGACCATTTAATTGGAAGAGAGGTTAATCGTAACTTATTTTACTATTTGAAAGACATTGGTGTTTATCACCTCATCTAAACTGATTTTAATTTTGTATGTTAGTTTCAACACTTGTGATTTTAGCTGATTTTATATAACCTCATCCCTTGGATTTTGTACATTTCTTTATCTACTTTTTCAATTCATAGGTACTTTAATTTCACTGTGTTATGTATAACTTTATATCTCATCACCTTGTGTTTGGCGCGATATAATCATTCCTGGTTTTGCGCTAAAAAAATTTCACTCATCACATCACACCGAGAACCATCCAGGAACTGAAAACAGCGTTGCTGAATGAGTCGGACCAATTGCCACAGGCACTGATAAACTGCCTTATTTCCAGTATGACATCACGCTGCGAGGCCTGTATGGCTGTAAGAGGGGATCATACTCCCTATTAAGCCATTTCTTTTGTATCTTCTGCAATCGCTGTTTCAGACCTTCAAACTCCCATGAGTTTTACACACGAACATGTGTATCTATTATAACTATTGAATGTTTATTTTGTTTGTATTATATCAACCTATGTTCACACCAGATTTTATTAAAATCTGTCCAATAGTTCTGGCGATCGTAGATCAAATATGAAAATTCTCTTAATTTCTTTCGCCAGTGTATTATTAGCACTTGTCTTTTGTTACTGTGTTTTGCTGTTTGTAGAAGAAAATTCTTCGTATTGATTAATATTTGGTATATATTAACTGGTATCTGACTCAAACTATATTGTTCATTGCATGTTCTTACTGTTCATTTTTATGGCAAGCTTAGAACTCTCATTGTCAGTTACTTCAAAACATAGTGTAAACTAGTATAATCATTATATATGTATTATAATTACATATTTTTGCGTAAGTACTTTTTACACTGTTTAATACCTTAGCACCAATACTACATCCTGACTTGCGTAATTATATTTAATTGTAATTACTCTATAAAACATTAATTTGTTTGTAATATCTATCTGACTTTGCATCCCAGTCTTTGGTAGTTAGTACGTTGTACGCTGGTGGAATGCGTTAATCGCACGTTCAGACGTTGCCTATTTTACACCCTGCCATCAACGCAGGAAGGGTGTTTTCGATCAAAATTGAGAGTCTGAGTTAGGCAAAGTCGTACCGTTGTAAGGATTTTAAGTTTTACTAACGTTTATTTTATTTTAAAACTTTGCTATCCACTCATAATTTACTTTTGCGACCAGAATTTGCGCGAGTAGAATTGTTTAATAGGTTGCAAACTGTATAAGTATTTAAGATATGGCTTTTATGGTAAGACAGTGAGAGAAAGATTTCTCGCTGCCTTACCACGCGCGTTCTTTTCAGTCAGTTCATGTCTGCCTTTAAGACCAGAACTTAGTTCTCGTTGATATTTGAAGACGTACTGTAGTTTTTGCATTCCGCTCATCTTACTTATTTAAGTTAGTTTATTTCTTATTTTCTACGTTTTAGACCATACGTACTGAGCTCTGATCCCGAAGTGCGGGAACGGCTGTACGATGTGAGAAATAAAGGGTAAATTTAATCCTTCTTATCTTTGTTGGATCTTCTACACACGCACGGACATAGTTTTGAGTAAGCTCCCTATTCCTACGCAGGGCTCCAGTTATGTTTCCGAAGGCAATTAGAAGGAACAGAAGTCCTGACACCGTCATCTATAACGTGCCCAAGGCCTTTGCCAAAGGCTATTCTCTTCCTCTTAACTCTCATGAATTCGTGGACTTTATCTGATAATTAAAGAAATCAGGAGGATAAGTAACAAGAACAAAATAGTTTAGTGCCTTTGATATTGCTTTGATGAAATGCTTTAAGTACATTCATTGTTATTTTACATTTTTATACATAAATTTGGGGAAGTTGATTTGGATACTAAGTGCTGTGTGTATTTTCTAAATATATGTAGATAAGCGGAATTAATGGGAAACGGAATCGTTTTGTATAATTATTTTTCTCATAACTTTCAGAAGTATTCTACTCAACATTATTTTTTATTTTTAACCATTTGCACAGTTAGTCGCAGATTTTTAGAACGTGCGATACCTTGATCCCATGACTTTTGACATGAATGATCTGCTTTGAAGTACCCTTATTTCTTGTAGCATAGTACTATTCATCATCGTGGCTGACCAGTTACCAACGTTCAGAAACTAGAAGCACTGCTACTTCCTTTCCGGATTCGATTACAGTAATGGAATGAGTCGAGTTTCGTGCTACGCCATAGCGCTGCCCATGAAGTTGGGGTGCACTAGTCGTTTGCCCAATAACTTTAACCCTTGGAGTGCTTTCGTGAAAGATATCCCAAAATGTCTTCTCTTCAGGTACATCATACAAAAGCGACCCCATTTTAATATATGGGCAATAATTATTTCTCTGTAAGTTTTGATCCGCCAAATTTGATTATCGATGTTCAATTCTTTTTGTAAGATTCCTTTAGAAAAGTGATTAGATCCCGTCTTCTCTCCCCGCCACTACAGTGGGCGAGCGTTCAAATTTCTGAATGCTGGGCATTGGATCCGTATTCAAAGACCTCCGAAAGTCTTTGCTGTATGGAAGTTTTCATAGTTTTTGCTATGCGTAATGTAGACAGAACCAGTTTCCTTCAAAACGTTCTTAATAAAGACATCCATAACCGTCCCTCACTTTGTCTAGTCCAAATAATCCTAATCGAGGATCTTTTTCACTTGGATACGTATTCTGCGGGTGCAAAAGTTAAATTTTATTTAAAATACTAAAGCCGTAATTACATCATTTTTGTGAAAAATAAAATGCATTTATTATCTTTTTCCTTATGACTATGAAGGTGTTTCTTTTCCCCTAAATAGGCAATATTTAATTTAGTATTTAAAACTTTTATGAATAAATCATATTCAGCATTCAACTGATTTCGACATTTGTTTCTCATGCGGCCAAAATTAGGAAAACCTTTTTGCATAAACATACTGCACAAAAGAGAACTAATTGCATGATAATCTTTTCTGCTACTTTTGTGAAAAACTTCCTAATGCACAACGAAAGGTCAGGAAAGTTATTTTGCAAAAATGCAAGTTTTATTGAACCATCCCATTATTATTGTGCAAAATGGTCCTGTTCTAAAGGTGACAAGGTTTTGATTTATGAATTTTTTTACAATGAAGCTTTCCCAGAACAGCATAGGAAAAAGCAGACAGGACATCAGGACTTTCGCGGCATAGGCAGAGCCTACACCGTTGTCGATACGATACAGGCAGAGTTTAAATTCAGCTGTACCCCTAAACTGCTATTGACCAATACTTAAAGCTGTCTGTCGCCTTTAATCTCTGCCTGCACTTCCAGCTGTCACAGGAGATACAGGCAAGATTTAAACAGGAGCAAGGCTCTAGTACTTCTGTACTTTGGGGTAAAATTGTAATTGTAACCAGAACCCAAATAAGATGAGTTTTAGTGTTTAATTTTATTTTTTATCATTAATGTAACTTAATTTTTTAATTTTTTTTATTTACCTCTTTGCATCTTATTCAGTTTCAACTATTTATTATTCTGTTAATTATTTTTGTTCACCTTTCTTAATGGTTTTCATGAAGGTTTTGGCATGTCTAATTTTAGAAGTTAAGTGTGGATATAGGTATAGTCTTATTGAACTATTGTACTTTATAAAGGTATAGAAAGGCATAATGGTAGAATAGAGAAAAGCGTGTAGGACTGTAACCACTTTCCCTGTGCTGCTCTAAGCTACCTGTGTTCGCGTGTCAATGGGGGGCTAATCCTCTCTCTCTCTCTTGTGGCCGTAACAGATACTTAACTCCTTCATCCCACAATGGGAACTTCTTATCGATCTTTCCTTTCACCGTTAGCGATTGCTTTCTCTTAAACAGCTCATTTTCTATTAACGATGATGTGGAGGTAATTGCAATTAATTGCAAAGGTACTCCTTAACCAAATGCCTTGGTCCTTGGTCCGAAGTAACAAGACCTCCCTTCTGCTATGAGTGACATCATTGGAGAGGAAACTAGTTGACATACCAAATTACCTTGTGGTATCTCCTCTCTGTAGTTGTAGCGGGAGATTTCTATATTGCATGAACTTTTATGAAAGATTTATAAGTACTTATTTGGTGATAATCTGTTGAAAAATGTGCATTGTAGAGGACGGTGCCTAACTATGTCCAAATACCATAAAAGTCCATTTTTTTTTTCATTTCCCAAATCGGATTTGATGTGTAAGGTTTGGTTGTATAACCAAGGTTTGGTTACCCGTCATTCACCGACAGGATTTCAAATATTTTATAAGTGCACAATTTTTTTTAATAACAAATTTAAGTTTTTTAAGCTTCATGAATTTTTTAATTGAAAAAGAAACTCCAGCTCTTCCAGATTCCTAAATTTATTTCTGAACTGAAACTTAACGCATTGCAAGGAAACATGCATCTTCATTTTGAGTTGAAACTATTTGTAAGATTTCCTTATGAATCTCCAGCTCTTATTTGGGTTCTGGTTACAATTACAATTTTACCCCAAAGTACTAGAGACTGGGTCCTGTTTAAATCCTGCCTGTATCTCCTGTGATAACTGGAAGTCGCGTATTTAAAAAATATATATTTCTCGATTATCCAAACATTTGACTTAATTGTGTCATGTTTGATATTGATTAAACTTCTGTAATGTTATTTTGCATTTAATAAAATCTGAAATTAATTATGCTGACATATGAATTAACAAATAAAATTTCCAGTTTGTCATCAACGCAAAAGTATTTAATTAAATCTGTAATGAAATGTGTTAGGATATTAATTAAAGTATAATATTTAAGTTTATAATAGATAAGCTAAAATTTCATGAACCTTTCTAGAACATCAGTGTAATAAGTATTGAAATTCAGCTAATTAGTATTTTCCAAATTCCTAAATTTATTTCTGATCTAAAACTTCATACACTGCAAGGAAATATGCATCTTCATTTTGCGTTGAAACTATTTGTAAGATTTATTTATGAATCTACAGCAGTACTCGATACTGCATTTATTATTCTTGTTAGATTTGTGAAAAACATTTTCTTGAATGAAATACTGAAATAGTAATCGAGCATTTTGATAAGAAAAAAGGAAGTTTTGTAAAAATATATTTGGTTCGTCCAAAAGCTTCAAAAGGATACTTGACCTTTTGAAGTGTCAAAGGATTCAAAAGGATACTTGACCTTCAAAAGGATACTTGACCTTTCTTGACCTACTTGACAGCAACAGCCTGGTTAGCCAAAGTATTTATCAAGTAAATCTTCAACTTCTAAAGAAAGTGCTGATGATGGAAAAGCCAGAACTGATAGAAACAATTTACAGTTTGCATTTACTGTAAGTCTTACCAGCAATTAAATTTACTATAATAAGAAATGTTTTTACAGTGTTTTCTGAATTTCTCTCGTGCATAAAATATGAGAAAATTCCTATGACATCTATTGGATCTATGGACCTCTATTTTCGAAGAAGTTCATTTTTATTATTATTTATGCTCATTCTCTACCGATTGCTGATGCTTCGGTAATAGTGAAATGGTTTTATATAAAGTTTTTTATTGGTAACTCAGAATTAAAAATAATATTTAACGAATTGTTTTCTACTATAATAAATGATATAAATGTTTTTTGAAGTTTGTTAGATGTTTTATTGAATATTTCTAAACCACAAAATGAAAAATTGTTTTCTAATGTTAAAAAAACAGCTCTTTCTGTATCGAAAGCTCTTGATAATGATGATGATGATAAGCAGAAAGCTGTGACATTTACTATAGAACAACTTTTAAATCATATTTGTAAAAAGGAGCTTGTTCGTTATTCATCACACTTGTATATTTTCGTTATTCTATTTCTCCCCATGCATATAATTTTTTTAGAATTTAGTCTAATATGGTCATGCCACATCCAAGAACAATTTATAGAATATATTCGGGATGTAATACTAACCTCATTAAAGAGGAGTCTGATGAATATTTTTTAACTTTCATTAAACAAAAAGGTAAAAGGTTTGAGTTCAGAAGACCTTGTATTAATGTTGGATGAAATACCTATAAAACCGCATGGAAATAAATATTTACGTATCAAGTTGATTAAACAAACTTGTTTTCGAATCATACTATAATTTCTATGCTATACATTTGTTTATCAAATAAATATATTTCAACAAATGCTGTAAATTTTTTAAAGGCAGCCTAAAATTCAAAAGCGAATTTATAGTAATTTATTAGAAGAAACTTCAACAAATGTCTTAAATATTCAATAATATTAAAGGAAAAACGCTTAATTAACAGACTGTTCATACCGATATTCGGAGGAGGGAGAATCTAGCCCTGTTAACCAAAGGCAGTCTCATTTCTGAATTAACTAACTGCGAACGCGTTCTTTTCTTCAGGAACTACTAGTGACGCCGCGATCGCAGTGACAAGGCCTTGTTCTTTTGATGGTAGCGGTAGGACTCTCGGTCTGGCTTGTTAATAATTAGAAAAATGTACTATTGCATTACTACACTATTGCATTAGAAGAAGATTGCAAATCCATGCATATTTACATTCCATGACGCATTATAAGAATATATTAAACCAGCAATATCAAATTGGTGGCCCGCCTTATTTTATGCTGCCCGCGAATGTATTTTAGTAATGCCCGCGAATGTATTTGTTGTAAATACGTTGATAAAACTTTGTTGGCGGATAAGGTTATTGAAGCAATAAATAAATCAATAAACTTTATCCGTGAACGAGTTCTGAAGCACTGAGTTCCTTGCATTGCTTAAAGAAACTGGAAATGAGTACAGAGAAATTAATTAGTATAACAAGTAGTTAAGTCATGGATCTGTATTAAGAGAATTTTTTGATTAAATTAATGAAATCAAAATTTTCATAGCCCTAAATAAACTAAATCATTAGTGAGCTATATAATGATACATGGATAACAGATTTAGCATTTCTTGTTAACTTAACTGGACATTTAAAAATTCTGAATAAAAGGCTGCAAGAAAAGAATAAACTTATCGTTGACTTGTATGCTTGAATTAAACCTTTTCAAGGTAAATTGGAATTATGGGAAACACGATTTGAGTCAAAACATTTCTTACATTTCCTACACCCCAAAAAATCTCAAAAATATACAAGAAAAATAGCATCATTATGACAAGAATTTGAAAAACGATGTACTAGCGTTTATGATTTTAGTCCAATTTTTCATTAATTTCATTACCATTAAAACAAACGTGAATAACGCATCAGAAAATCTACAAACGAAACGTTGATTAATCTAGCAGCTAATATAAATCTTACTCAAGGATTTGAACATACAGATTTGATCAACTTTTATTTGTAAATTATCAAATTCGCATTATTGTCCAAAGATATGTACGTTCAGTCACAAATTTTTGCAATAAGAATAGTCGTTTTGTTTGAAAATATATTTATATGAGAACAGTGTGTTTATTAACCGATAAGTATTTACACTTTATCACAAAAATTATTTTTAATATTTTTCTCCAAGGCTACAAACTTTACCAGAATCGAAATATCATGAAATTGTCAGGACTGAATGTTCGGTGCATATTCTTGGCAAACATCTTCGTGAACAGCTTAAAGTCCTGATCTTATCTTGAACAGGGAGCTGAATGCAGCTATGTTCTGTGGTCAGATACTGTGATTAAGTTGGAGAATAACTGCACTTGAAAGGGATTTAAAATCCTCTTTTATTAAATCACTATTTTGTACAACCACTTCCAAACTCGGGAGGGATACAGAAAGTAAAAGACCACACTTGGGTCTAAAGTGAACAATTAAATAATATTTAAACTAAAGCTAAATAGAAATTAGACAGTCGTTGCTCGCAGAGCTATAACGCGAGGTTGGCCTCTAACTAAATGGTGCATAGCAAGATGTACTAATACTGACGCACTTGGATTTATTTCAATAAGCAATCACGTAAAGCGCTATGGCTTAGAATTTAAATGCTAGCTAGTCAGGAGAACGTCGAATAGCGTGATTGAGGTCTGAGACTAAAAGCTCTCTCACACTGAGAGGTTTCTACCTTTCGTTTAAATAGTCGTCGGCTCCACTTCAAATTAGCATAAAGCTGAAAACGCGCGCTTCTTCTAACGGGAAGTTGAAAATGAGAAGGGATAGAAAGATTTAAATTAAAATAAAACTTTCTTAGTTTAACTAAAACCTTACAAAGTATCAATCTGAAATACAGTTTAAAATTCTTTACACCACGAAGGTGTACAGTTTAAAATTATTTACATACAAAAATATGCATTTTTTCTGCATGTGTCGAAGTAAAATTTAATAAACACAAGAAAGAGGGTTGTCATTATTTAGTCATATGTTTTGTCCCTCTTCGAAAGTTTTCTCTGTAAATTTGGAAAATTTAAGAAAAAAAAATGTTCCTAATTGACAGATTGAGATCACTGTCCTAGTCCATTGTATGCTGTTGTCTGATTTAGCCATCCTGTAGAATTTTAGATTTGCGTCTCTATGGATTGTTGAATCGTTTAGTTTTCTGATATGATAACAGATCCATACGAACTTAACGTACGTTATTTTGTCTGCTTGAAATGTTTGCTGGAATTTATTTAGTGTAGTATATCTTAGGCAGTGCATCTTGTTGTGAGAGTAATACTTAAATTTTGTTGTGTGCTATGTCTGGCACAGTTAGAAATATGACACAACAGTATTTGTGAATTTCCATGATTTTTATGAATATTTTATAGAGACGGTATACCTTGAACATATATTTTTGATGCGCTGTAAGATCAGAATTTGGGTTTTGCAGTGCATAATATATATCACACAGAAGTTAAATACTTAACGATCTGGCATATTTCTTTCTCCACACACACATCGGTCGTCGGATATCCCATTTTTAGCGAAACCAAAAGATTAGAGGACCCATTCGCCAAATTCTGCTGGTGGAGAATTATCATCCACCACCTTTTTTATTTCAGGCGCCACTAGTAGAGACATTAGAATTTTTCGAAGCAATAAAATCAAAAAAATGAGCAATGCCATCGCCGGGACTCGAACCACGGACCTCTCGAGTACGCGTCGAGCGTGTTGAGCACTACACCACGTAGGCATGCTAAAAAGGCGGAAGAAATATCTTATAATGTAAAGGATGCAACATGGTATTTTTTATCAATTTTATTTACTTTTGAACAATAATTTGTGCTTTTCAGAACATTGCAGCACATATTCGTATATTTTGAACCCCTTTTGTAAGAAAATAAAACGAATATTATTTCCAAAATTTTAGAACTTTGTACACTGCGAAAAAAAATTGGGACGGTTCTATATCTCCCGTTCTACTGGGCCGATTGACGAAATTCAAACTAGGTTTTTTATATAGAAGTTTCAGTTTGAAAAATCACTCGCTGACTTTAACCGCCAGGGGTTGAATTTCACGAGTCTCGAATAGTTCCGTTATGCGTCTGCAGACACGATCTAAGAACCATTGCTCTAGAATGGACTGAACAATTTGATTTTGATCCCTAACTTGAAGAATATTCTTCGAACAAAGCTCTGGAAAATGCAGAAAGAATCGGACGACAACGCAAGATCGCGCAGCCTCGTGCACAATGCACGCGACCTCCTTTATAATCCTCTTTCATAGAAGCAGAGCAATGCAGAGCCGCTCCCGAGGCAGCAGAGGACCCAGCGGGAGTTCGGACGCTCCCATAATGAACGAAAGATTCGCTCTCTAATCTTCCATTTTGCTTCTTCTTTCTTCAACAACAAGCGCTCGAATTATCGCTAATTGCCGGCACAATTTCTCCCTCCCCTTTTCGCTTGGCAACGAGAAGAAAAGTACTCGAAAGGGAAAATTAAATGTGACAATTTTTTATTTTGTTTCAGCCGGGAAGAAGGAGTTGACGGCTACGTAAAGAAACGAGCAAAGAGAAAAGAATTATCCATTTTAAAAATTAATTGATTGTTTCCGGCTAAATGTTTAACATTTTATTTCCGGGTATATTTCATAGCAAAACTAAATCAGCTCCTTCCTGTAATTTGAAAAAAAAAATGTACTTTAAAATTTTTGAAAATGTACGAAAAATCCGTATTTAAGTTAAGAATGCAAAGAAATACTTTCATTCCTTTAAAAATGAAGTGTTTAATAAGATCTTGAATTACAGTACACTTAATAGTTTTAGAATACACTTGATTAAATTACATTGTGAATTATACATAAAAGCTTTGATTTGAAGTCCTGCATGTGTTTCCTTTTTCTGGCATTGAGCACAAATCTTCCATAGCATTTTAGTATTTTTTTAGACAATGCGTTATTTATTGTTATGACGAATAGAATGGCTGCATGAGAGTTTTAGTGGTTTTTCTGATGTGCATCATGAATACGAGTAAGCTTTTCTTACAAAGCCCTCCACGGAGGAACTTCAAGAGCATCAGCCAATTTCAAGCAGAGTACTGGATACAACATTAAAGTGGATTATCCGGTCCTCACCTTAGCGCACAGGTATCACCGGAACTATCAGCTAGTTTATATCAGCTATATGGATATTATGGATATTATCAGCTAGTTTATATCCCAATGCATGCTATTTGTGTTTAAATTATAGCTGAATACGAATCCTTCTGAAGTAAGCTGAGCTGAGAATAAAGCAAACGGGCTAAGTAAATTGAAAGTTTAATTATTAGTATAACTTAAAAACTTTAGATGGTCAAGTCTCAATTCAGTGTTTTATCAAACTTATGGCATGGAAATGCTAACTACACTCACGTTTGTGAAAATTGCAACACCAAGAAGGAATAGTCATAATTGAATGCAATTTAATACACAGTTGAGTGGTAGTGGTACAAATAAATGATTAAATGTTCAAAGCAAACAAACAAGAACAAGAGATCAGAATCAGTATTTTGTGTGGCCACCACGCGCCGCAATAAGTGCTGCTACACGACGTGGCATGGAGTCAAACAAAGTTTGAATGTCTGACTGAGGAAGAGCATTCCATATCGTTTGTACGCGTACCCAAAGTTCGTCTGCAGACGCAACAGGACGAGGATCACGAGCAAGACGCCGACCAATGACATCCCACACATGTTCAATTGGCGACATATCCGGGGAACACGCAGGCCAAGGAAGAAGCTGTACCTGCTGCGCTGCAAAGAAGGATTTAACAATCCGAGCAGTATGAGGGCGGGCATTGTCCTGTTGAAATACAGCGCCTGGCAAGCTTTGAAGGAAGGGAACAGCTTCGGGCTGTAGAACTTCACGGATATACCGGTTGCTGTTCAGATTGCCCACAATTCGTAGCAATTGAGATCGTCTATGATATGCTATGGCGCCCCAGACCATAACTCCGGGTGTTCGTCCACTGTGGCGTTCGATAATGCACTCCGGAAGGTGGCGTTCACCGGCATAGCGTCTGACACGAATGCGGCCATCATGGTACCACAAATTAAAGCGGGATTCGTCAGAAAACACGACATGCTGCCAATCAGCACGCCAGTCTCTATGCTGATTGGCCCATTGTAGCCGCAGGCGGCGATGGTCGTGCGTTAGGGGGATCCTGTATAAAGGAGTCCGTGCGCGCAGTCCACACTGCAGCAGACGTCTACGAATTGATGAAGCACACAATGAAACACCTGTAGCTATTGACCACAGTGCTGCCAATTGTCTAGAGGAAGCTGTACGGTCCGTCCGCGCCATGCGGACCAGGTGTCTATCATCGCGAGCTGACGTCACATTTCGGGGTCCACTCCCGGATTTCCGAGTTGTCCGACACTCGTCCGTCCACTGCTTCCAAACGCGCATCACTGTGCTGCTGTTACGCTGCACACGAGAGGCTACTGCACGATACGACAATCCAGCTTCACGAAGGCCGATGATTCTCCCTCGTTCAAACTCTGTAAGTTGTTCAAATCTCGCTCTCTTTCGTCGACGAGGCATAAGTACAGATTGAGTTAACGTTTATCACTAGCAGATAACCACCGATAACCATACACGCCTCGCTACAGCCGTCTATTTATTCGGATCCATCAGCCGTTCAGAGGGCGCTGCTCAGCATACGCATGCGCTACGGATTTGCAATTCTAATCATTTGCATATCATGCGCTACTTTGCATTTCCTGAAAATTTCAGCTCACTCGCGTAAGTCCTTCATGGTGTTGCAATTTTCACAAACGTGAGTGTATTATTTTAATGATCGGAGGAAATAGTAAATAATATCCTCCTAATGAATTAGATTCCTTTAATAAATCAAGTTACTGATAAATTAAAGTGTTTTCAATAATAACGCAAGACTGCGTTTAGTGGAAGTTTCGGTTCCTCTGAGTTGCAAAAACATATTTTCTGTTACATTATCTTAACACGTTGACTGCCGACACGCATAAGGGTGAATTGCACGAGTTGCTGTACTTATATCCTATTTCTCTCGAAATATTATGCATATAAAATTTGTATTAGGTTTTCAATCTGCTCCTGGACTTAGTTCTGCTAACATGTTTTCTTTTTGTCTTTTTAGCATTATTATTAAGCATCGATATCCTCGCTTAAAATTTGATGACTCCGGTACCGTCCTTTTTTCACAATGGGAGAAACATACATACATTCATGCAAAGTCTTCATTATTTAATTTCTTTAATTATAATACAGAGCGATTTGGCCATATCAGAAATATACGTATTTAATATTCCGAATCAGACGTCTTACGTTTTAAATGGATTTTCATTAAATCAATCAGATTAAAAAGTAGAAAAATTAATTTTAAAATTTTAAATTATTTCAAAGAAATATTAATAAAAATATTTTTAAAAGCGCTTATTTAAATAAAAAATTTTTAAGATAAAATATATAAGAAAAAATTTTAAGAAAAATTATTTTTAAAACATTTATCACTTTTTAATCATTTTGTGTGCTACGCAGTAATGGAAAAATGCAGCAAATTTCAAAAGCTAAGTATCTTGCGCTTTATAACACGCTGGTATATACAGAATCAGTGGAGAGATTCTATTTGAGGCAACGGCAACATATTGCTCTCAAACAGCCGAATTTGTGGATTAAAATTAAAAGAAAAATAATTTACATTTTCCCGAATGGCAAAGGACTGGCTCCCTGGAAATAGAAATGTTTTGTTTCGAACAGTATTGCCACATCTCGCTTTCAGCTTGCTGAGTTCTTTAACATAAAGTCATTAAATTTATACGAAATATGAGATAAGTAAAAAATTATAAAATTACGCCACATGTTCGGATGGATGACTACGTGTATGTCAAATATGGCGGCTGTAAAATTCCACCGTTGGCCCACAATAGAAGCTATACAGACAGAAACATACACACAGAAATTTTTTATTTTAAATAATACTTGGAGATAGCATTTGGTGTCAACAATTTGAAAAGCAATTCCGGCACAAAAGTGATATAGACAAAAAGTGAGTTTTGAGACTAATAGCACCTGTGGCGTTAATAATTTAATAAGCTTTATGAAAGTATACATGGAGCTATTTAAAATACCGATATCTATTCCTGAGGTCTACAAACTGCGTTTCACAGAACCCTGATATCCCATACCACTTCTTTTAAGGCTTCGCAAGTCAAAAATCATGAGTTGAAATAATTTTTCACTTTTTGATTTTGAGAGTCAAAAATCATAAGCTGAACAATGTTTTTTAACGTTTCGTGTGTTACTTTTATTTATTAAATATCATATTCTTCGCACTTAAACCATAGCATTCAATTCAACAACAATATCACAAAATAATTTAAAAAGAGCGTATCCTTAGAATTTCCGATGCACAGACTCGCTCGCTAGAGATGAATTTTTTTTTTTTCGTGCTCGCTTTGAAATCTTTGAAACCTGTTTGATTTAATGGAACGACGAGTACAAGTACTTATTGCAGCGTTTGGCGGCTTCCTTAAATACTGAGTTTTGGCATTTAACGTTCATAAATTTAAACTTTTTTATATAGTGCTACACGTTGCATGTAGCAGATTTCTTTCAATTAATTCTGATCATTCCTTCATGGTACTGTAAGCTTCACAAGCAGATGTGTGTGTGTGTACACACATTGTGTTTATTCGAAAATAAGACCTTCTTTACACTTTAGGAAGTATTCATTTGATTCTGATTAAAATGAAAGGTAAGTTTCCTAATGACATACGAAGAAAAACTGGGAACAGTCTCAGACACATTGTTACCTTTTTATTTTCAAATATGCCAGTGACACGGGTAATGGGTGCAGCATCCTAGCTATATTATATAGCAGGGGTTGGCCATGGTGCCGCTCGCGAGTCGTGTGCGGATCTCGTACAAGTAAAAACATGCATGAAATACAGAAAACTGAAACCAGCCAGTGTCCAAAAGAAGTAATGAATTTATTATTTTTTTACAAAGTTATTAGACGTTTCTTTCCATTTGAAGCCTGTTTCACAGCTTTTAAATTGATGTAAATATGGACTTATGGTTCTTCGAAAATTTCGTTGTGATTCTCGAATTTTCTTGAATTCCAACATGTGACTGTTATTGGCATGAAGGCTGGACACCCCTGCTATACAGCATGTTAGTTAAACTCCATCCTCTCATTCTGCAATTTCATTTTATCAAAGGGCCTACCAACGGCCGAGTGGTAAAGTCGCTAAATGTAGTAGGTAGTTTCGACCTAGGCTAAAATCCAGGCGAAAGGGCTGGCTGCATGGGCGTTTTCGGAGTTTCCTTTATAAAGTCCTCCCCGCAGGCATCCCTCCCTTTAAGTACATAGCCATAATAAACTGAATCTAATGATTTTATCAAAATTCTCGATCATAAAACCCTATCAAATTTTAGAACCAAAAGTATAGTAAAAACAGGACTCTTTATATTCGTGTAAATACGGTTTATATGAAACAAAAGCACGAGAAAGCAAATCCGCAAATTTTAAAGTCATTAATTTTGCGCTGACTGATGTTACGAAAATGTAATTCAGTTAAATAAGAAAATAAGCATTAAATAATAAAATTAGGGGAAAAAAAGGAAATCCCTTTTAAATCAGTGGAGATCCGAACTGAAAGGAAGTAATGGACTGTTCTAAAACTGCAGTTCATCAAGTAACAGACTAAAATTTTTATATGTGTAAGAAATAAAATAAAATTATTAATTAATTTAATTAAAACGTTTTGGCCTTTTAAAACGCTATTTTGTTTTCGGCTTCCACATGGTGGCTTCGTTCTTTTATCTTGCTCCTGTTTACGAATTTGTGAATTTGTAAATATGTATTAAATACTGAATTAAAATAGTTTGGGAAAAAATTCAGATTTTTA
This sequence comes from Stegodyphus mimosarum, assembly GCA_000611955.2. Lineage (NCBI taxonomy): Eukaryota > Metazoa > Arthropoda > Arachnida > Araneae > Eresidae > Stegodyphus > Stegodyphus mimosarum. Next base: position 283,149 of record KK113051.1, on the reverse strand, counting down.
ATTTTCAAATCCAGAATTATATAAAGTTCATTTAGATAACCTCACAGTTTTGCTTTGCATATATATATACACTATATAGTATATGTGTGTGTGTGGTGTGTGTGGTGTGTGTGAGTGTATATGTGTGATTTATATATATATATATAAATAGTTTGATTATATATATATATAAATCAAACTTTGCAATATTGATAGCTCAGAAAGTAGAATGTGGATTAACATTGAAGAACAAACTTGGCAGACGAGGAGGATTAAATATTCATCTTTGTTTCAATTGACATTTGCGGCAACAATTCATTTGGCACTCTATTCTTCCTTAACATCTACATTTTTGATACTGTTACTCTAGGAAAGAAAGCAAAACGCCAGCATCTTAACGGCAAGAGAGCTAGATGCAAAAGTGCGCAGTTATCCAATATGGCAGCTTATTAAGAGAAAGTTTCGGTTTAAGGTCTGAATTAGCTACGTCATCAGTGTTATGTAAGTCATATGCTATGGACTTACCTAGAAATGACGCACTGCAGAAAAAAGCATTACTATTTTTAGAATAGATAGAGGAAATGCCCAAATAAAAAATGAGAAATTAAGAGGATACTGTTAATTTAAATTATAATTTTGATTTACATAGTTTTTTATCTTACATATATATATATATAAAGATTGAAAGAAATAAACTCAAGAAAGCTCATCCTTTTCAATAAGAGACATTACGACATTCGTGGCCACTTCGTTTTAATTTAAACTCTTTTGGTTATTCTTTTCTTTTACGCTTTGATGTACTGAGTTCTTATTTTTTATTTCTTTCATTTTTCTTCCCTTTTATACTCTAATCTGTTGAGTTTTCGTTGATAGGGAACGATTTTAAAATTTGTTATTATAAAAGGTTACAAAAAAAAAACTGTTGTGATAACAAACTTTAGTTAACAAAGTTTAGAAACCATCAATATATACTTTGTTGATGGTAATTGTAAAATGTAATCTCCCGAGATCAGAGGTAATAACAAAGTATCGAGTAAATTTACCACTAGAAAAAAAATTTTATACTTGACTGTGTTCTCATAAAAGATTGTCACTGAAGATTATTCAGTATAATACTGCAGTCAAAGCTACCAAAATCAGAATTTCATCTGTTCACATAGCATGATAATAAATTCTTCAGAAGTACATGGGAGTGAATTTTGAAAAAAGGGATAAAAAAAACCTAAAATTCCACTACAGTCAGAGTATAAGCTATTTTGCTTCCAGGATTAAAAATGTGACAAAAGAATAGAATCTAAAAAACACCGGCTTTTGAAAAGATGATGTCTATGAAAAATCACTGCCGGGTCTAAAAATGTCACAACAAAACAAAGTCCAGCGTTCCTAGTACAATGAGACGAGGAAAAGAAGTCAATTTAATTCAGAAAAATGTTCCAAAAAAATATGAGCGCCTCTTACTCCCTGAAAATAGCCAAGGAAACTCTTTCAAGGGGGCAGGAAAAGTATGGAATAAATTCACACCCCAAAAAACTTTTCCTTTTCACAATAGTCTCAAAAGCTCAACTTCTTGCCGCACGAAACGTAAAGGGGGGTAAAAAATATCCAACATTTTTTACTCCGCTGGGAAAAACGCCAATATATTTATCTTATTTTTATTATTATTATTACTCTTTTTTCATCTGGCGCCGCTGAATGTAAAATTAAGTTCTCCATTTGCCAAAGTTGCTTCTTCGTTTCCATGGCAACTCCGAGATGAGTAACGACGAAAATCCGAACGGAGGAAAAAGAAGAAAAGGGAAAAAAATTTAGATAAAGAGCGGTAAAAAAGTTGCCATTTTCAATCGAGCAGCAGGAGAGCCGCAGCAACATTCGAAAGAAGGGAAAGTTTGGAAATGGTTGCATCTCCAGCATGTTCTACTGTATTAAAAAAAATCTTTCACATACATCCTTTCCATGGATTTTTCTGATTTGCTTATCTGAAATCTCCATTAGATGGATGTAGACTGAAAATACTTCAACTTAATCTAAAATAATTTCCCATGATTTCCCAACGGGCCTTTAAATCTTTTTCGAACAATACTCGATCCGAGAATATAGCTGTACCTCTGTTTCCGTTATTTCGGTATCATCGGTTGCCGTTGTGCATGAATGGGTGAAAAACTTAAAAAAATTATCAAATAACGTTTTATAAGTTATGAAATGCGTGTTCGGGTTAGTTTAGGTTATTTGAAAATGGCAAAGCATGCAAAGACTATCTGCTTATGGGAGGAATGCTTTCGAAGAGGTCTTTCTTAGAGAAACCGGCTCGTATTCATGTAATACAAGGGGAAAATTACGAAAACCAAGCACGCAGCCAGCCGTTCGCCTGGAATAGAACTCGGGTGAGACTCTTTGCATTCAGAGGCCATCACCATTCCGCAGCTGATAAGCAAATGCATGTTCATTGAGAATATATGGTTATGTTGAAATATTAGTTGTTTGCAAAAGTTTTACCCCTTTTATTAATCGAATAAAAAAGTCACGTGGGGCAAAAAGTAAAATAGCTAATATAACTTCTCATAATTGCCATCATTATGTGTAAGCTTTTGCCTTTTGTCTGGTAGTAGGTTTGTCCAGTGAAACTAACTCCCTTGTCAAAAAGGTCTTGAAAAGTTATTTTCACGTCCTCCACATCATTAAAGATTTAGAGAGCGAAGGTCTTCTATAATCAGTGAATTAGATGGCAGTCTATTGCAAAATCGGGGAAACAATCATCGAGGGAGGATCGACGCTTCTTACCTTTAACTTCAGTAATCTATGCCGATTGATTAAATTGCATGAGGTCGGACGTTAACTTGGAGCGCTATTGACGAGTGCTAGCAAATATCAATTCACCTGTCAATCTGTCCATCTACTGGTACTGGGTGTCAGTATTTATCATTCGGTTATATTGCAACAAATTTATTCTCTTGACATTCCATAAATTTGTCAAAATAATTTAGGATACAGACATTCTTTTAAAGATGATGACATAGTTCTGCAACCCGGCATACAAACTTATGTGCTTAGCATTAAGGCAACTCACCCTTTCTCTTAGCCCATTAAGTCAGCTTATTTGTCAAAATTTATTCAAAAACAAAACCACAAAATAGTGATAGATTCCGTCTTGCCTGATAGAAACTTTTCCTGGCTTAAAAAAAAATCCAGTTGAACAACTCATGAAGTTTTGTGGATATTTTTTTTTCCTTAAACACAAACCAATGGCAAAGCAAGCTAATTACTAAATTCAAAAGAAATGCTTAACTGAACTCCAAATTTTGAATTTAGTAGGCAGCCAACTTTGTCTTTGCTTTTGTTTCTTACACATTAAAGATGTTGAGTTAGCTAAATCTTTATAAATATGGCAAATAAATTTCCTAAAACTCGGGTATCCGTCTCATTAGCCTTCAGAAAGGCCGTACGATGAGCGATTAAATTTAGTTACATAGAATTATTACAACACACAAAAAGTGCATGCTTATTGTATGTACTTTTTGTATGTACATAAATATGTTGTAATAATTGTAATAATATCGCTCCAGCTTTCCATTTTGCATATTTCATACCGCGTGCCCATAAACTTGATTTTGCAAACCTTTGGCGCTGATATATACTTCCAAATAAAAAAGGTCTTTAAAAAGGTAACGTTTGGGCATTTTTAAAATTAAAAAATGCATTTTCCATCTAAAAGAATTACAATGTCTAACTTTTAATGCGGTATCCCAGTCCTTAGAGTACGTCTAGCTAGCTAGTCTTTTAGCAAACGTTTTACACTTGTTCTAAAAAATTTGTTTCCTTTTACAGGATTAGAAACTATAGATGATCAGAAAGTTATGAGTTCAAATCACGTCCGAGTCACCAGTTTGGGTTTTTAGATGATTATTAAACACCAATTTGTAAAGAATAAATTCTTTTAATAAATAAAAATGTACACTGCACAAAAAAAGAGTTGGAGACAGTTCTATATCTCTGTTCTACAGGGCCGATTAACAAAACTCAAATTGCGTTTTTCATGTATCGAAAGCGTGACTTAGGATGTGTATTAGATTTATATATACCGTTGTTCTTATATAGGTATTTTAAAATTGGATTTTTTCTGAAACGGCATGCCAAGTTTTTTCCATATTTTGATGCTACGACTCAAATCATGCCAAACTACCAAATTTTGTAAAAATTGTATGAGTAGTTTATAAGAAAAAAATAGCTCTCAAAATTTTAGCTCCTGAATGTTAATTGAATTTGATATATATGTATTTATCACTTTTTTTAAAAAAAATCACTCGATTCTTTCTTTCACGTTTCAAAATTTAGGTTCATTTCAAATAAACTTCGCCCATTTTTAGATTTATTTTTAATAGTTATATTTTAAAATAATTTTTCGAAATTTTTACCATTATTTTAAAGTAGATGTATTTCTAAGCATACATGAAAAAAATTTGAGTTTTTTATTCAAAATTTCCTAAGATATATGTGAATTTAGATATTTGCGGGCTTTGAAATTTGGCATATTTCTTAAAAGCGATAATAACACAAACGTGTTTTACGCACTTTGTTAAAATCATCTGAAAGTATGAACGATAACTTTTTTCGCTCGCCTGCAATGAAAAAAAGCAAATGAAAATAAGGTTGCCATAAATTAAGAAGTTCGACAAGTAAATTATTCTTAGCGAAAACTGAAAAAAATACGCCAAGATAAATTTTTGCATTTCTCCTTAAATTTCGCACCAAATTTTACAAAATGTATTATTTAAACATAATTTGAATCGTAGAATCGAAATATCGAAAAAAAATGGCACGTCATTTGAGAAAAATTCCGATTTTGCGACAAAATACCTATGTTAGAATGATGCTATATATAAATCTAATATATATCCTAAGTCGCGCTATCGAGACATGAAAAACGCAATTTAAATTTCGTCAATCGGCCCAGTAGAACGGGAGATATAGAACTGTCCCTTTTTTTTTCGCTGTGTACGCATAGTGTTAAAATGACATTATCTGAGCGATGAACAGAGTGTATACATGAACTTATAAAGCAGAAGGGAAAGTTCTTTTTCACAGTTTCACTGAGTCGAAATTCTTAGCGCGCATGTCCCGCAAAGTCAAGATTTTTAGCGTGTATGCGCTAGAGGAAGAAATCGGGACGTGGCGTCAGCGTCGATGCTGAAGAAATGTCTGAGCAAATGTAGAACCCCACAAAATAAACTACAAAATGTATGACTTTAAAAAAAAAATAATAATAATAATAATAATAAAAGAAAATCTGAAAGGTTTCAGATTTTAAATTACGTCCAAAGGGACATTTTTTTAACATTTTGTGCGTTACCTTTGTTCTTTAAATATCATGTTCTTCGCACTTAAACCATAAAATTCAGTTCAAGAACAATATCACAAAATAATTTTAAATTGAGCATATCTTTAGAATTTCCGTTCCGATACTCCTCACGTGCAGTGGCAACAGTCCTCACGTGCTGGAAATAAAAATGTTTTTTCTGTACAACGTTGCCATTGCTCGCTTTGAAATCCTTGAATTTCTTAATCAAAAATTCGTTAAAGTTTTACAAAATATGAAATCGATAATAAAACAAATCCCAAAGTCGAAACTTGGGCTTCCAGATGCTCATGTTCGCAGTAGGATTACGTCATTAAAAATTTTATGGCTCTAGGTACCGTTGTTTTATCATAATGCGAGAAACATGCTTAAATTTATGCAGATTCTTCATTATTTAATTTCTTTAAATATAATACAGGCCTGCAAAATTTTGTAGCAACAGTTTGAAAAGTGAATCGGACATTTTTGTGAAACGACGCAAAACGCCCAAACGAAAGTAATAGTCCTTCGAGACTACATCCCTTTGGACTAAAAATGAACAATATGTTTCGTTTCAAAATTGGGATGTTTAACATCCTTTTCGGCTTTCGTTGAAGGGCCGATTTGAAAATAAATTAGGACACTTCGAGGCTTTTTTTTTCCTTTCATATCATTCAGCGATATTCCTCTGATTTACTAAAGTGAAAATTCTCTTAATTTATAATTTTGTTACACATCGTATGCCAAAACCATTTTACAAATAATTTATAATTTTTCAAATGTTAAAAATGCGTTACTAATACTCACATGCAGTTTTATACTTCAGAATTATAACCTAGCGCAGCTCACCCGCGGCCGAGTGGCAAAGTCGCTGAGCAAATAGTCATAAAGAGTATTTTGAACTAGAAATATTTTTTAATTCATGCCAACAAATGTTAGAGGATCGCTGGTTGCCGGTACTTGAAGGCTGCTACCGTTTTCTGAAACACGAATTCTACAAGAGTGTGAATAAGATCTTCTTTTTGAAAAAAAAAAAAAAAAAAAAATAAAAAAAAAAAAAAAAAAAAAAACTCTGCTAATCAGAACTTCTCAGGAGGTCGCATATCGATGCTCATCACATAATCTATGAAAGTAGGAACCCGCCCTCGCAAACTGCTATCTTGTTCTTACTCACATAAAAATTTAAATGTTTTGTTTTTCAATTTGAGTACAAACGCTGAACTTTCAGGAAAAACGATTTCAGCCGTTAAATATCATAATTAATTTTTGTCGCACGGGAGTAGAATATTTTGTGTTTTACCTTTTTACCTATTTAACATGGATATACGTTCTGAGCTATTTTCGTGCTGCGCCATCAACATTGCAAAGTCGTTTTTTCTCTTTCATCACATGCACATACATATTCGCAAAGAAAGGATTGAAATAATTATTTCATATCATATTTTAAGCGATGATTTCGAAAGCCGATATTTCAGCCAAACATAGAATCAGAAATTATTTCATGATTGCTGAGATAAAAGTAAAATTTTATAAACAAATTATTATGAGCAGTTGTTAAAAAATATATTCTAAAACCATAAGATTTCATAAGAGATCTTAATTATGCATAAGATAAAGGGTTTACATCCGTATAGTCACGAGAAAGAAAGACCCGTTTGCCAAAAACTCTTGAGAGTACTAAAACAAAATAAATACATTTATAGAATCCAAAACTGCCAAAATGCAACTGTAAAGAAAGCAAACTCTCTTCTTTATTTGGTATTCTTAGAGAAAAGTCAGAAATTGAAAACCATCATCGATTTAAACTCGTAGGAGGAGGGGAAAAAAAGAAAGCCATTCCGTATGACAAGAAATTCATCTCATAACAAAGAGTCGGCAATCAAAACATAAATCTAATTTAAATCTATTTAGCGTTTCCGTCTCAAAGACCTTAGCCAGAATGTATTTCTGTGTGTCATTTATCTGAGCCGGAAAAGAGGCAGCAGAAAATACAGATCCTTTTTGTTTTACTTTAATCTGAGAAAGCAGACGAACAATTTCTAAACCGAAATCGAGAAACTTTCAGAGGGAGAACAATCATTCTTCGTATCGTGCTCTTTTATACGGGGCAAAACTTCCTGTCTCCTGCTTTTATACGACGCTCCCAAACTGTCCCCGTCTAGAAAAGATTTAAAGAATGACCTTCTTAGTTGTGACATTAGAATATTCCAATCTTTGAGTTTAGAACAAGAAATTCTATGTCCATTAATTTGCTTGGATTTCCGTCGTTGGACGTAGGGCTTTTTAGACACTTGTGCCTCAGCGATGAAGATGAATCTTCGTAAAAAGCGTAACGAGAGAAAGGAAAGCTGACTGATTGCTTTAAAAAATTCTTATTACTCCATATAAGAGAAAAAGAAACATGACAGCAAATTATTAAAATTTTGCCAAAAATCGAATTTGTGTATTTGATAAATAATTAAAATCTAAAGTGTGGAATAAAATACCCTCAGAATCCTGAAAGTACAGTAGCAATTAACCGTTTTTCTTTCTGCTTGCAGATACCCACCAATGAGCTATTGGAAGATCGCTGAATATTGGTAGTTCGACTGGACTCGTACCTCTGCAAAAGGGATGGCTAAATGGGAGTTTTTGTGACTTCCCTTAAAAGGCCTTCCACGAAATAATCACATCCTTTAGCTCATAAACAGATAGCCCTAGTTTGCTTTGCCGAAATTCAAATAATCATTCTATCAAAGGGGTCGAAATCTATCTTTTGCAGTAGATCAATGCACATATCCGTTGGCTGGCTGTAAAACAAACTACTAGCAGTTGTTGAGTTTGATGGATGGGTATTGCAAGTTACCATTGCAACTAAATATGCAAGAATATACAGAATTAGACGGTATTACGTACACTGCGAAAAAAAAAAGGAACAGTTTTATATCTTCCGTTCTACTGGGCCGATTGTCGAAACTCAGCTTGCGTTTTTCATGTCTCGAAAGCGTTACATATGACATGTATTAGATTTATATATAGCATTGTTCCAATATAGATATTTTGACACAAAATCGGACTTTTTCTGAAATAACGTGCTAATTTTTTTCCATATTTCGTTTCTATCATTCCAATTATGCCAAACTGCAAAGTTCCGCAAAATTCGCACGAGTAATATTTTTAAACATTAGCATCAAAATTTTAGCTCTTCCATGATAATTGAATTTGGTATACATTTATTAATCTTTTTTATTAAACTTGATTCTTCCTTTCATATTTCGAAATTTCGGCTCATTCCAAATAAAATTCGCCCATTTTTTATGATTTATTTTTAAAATTTGTAATTTTAAATAATTTTTATAAATTTTTCGAAAACAATTTTGAATTATAATCTATAAAAATTTTGCTGTCATATTACTGTATCATCTAGATGTATTTCTAAGCATACAAAAAATTATCATCTAGATGTATTTCTAAGCATACCGCAAAAAATTAGTTTTTTATTCAAAATATCCTAAGATATACGTGAACAAAGAAAGTCTATGTAATGAAGGAAAGCTTCATAGACTTAATGTAAACCAGTTTGCTATGAAGCCGCTACAATGAGGAGGGAAAATTCGCCAAGGGATTTGGCGACGGAACCTGGCGGCGAGAATTTCCCCCTCCGCGATGTGTACAGGAAATTGAGACGTGTTAAGAAACATTCTTTGACAAAACGTTTCTTTTTTGACGTTTCGCGATAACTTAAACTTGGATTTTCTTACTTTTTTATCACTCGAAATAACTAATCTATTAATTAATTTACTTGCGCGAAAAAATATTTTCTTTTTGTTTAAATTTTAAAGAAATTTAAAACGATACTCGGCTTATGAACTCTTGATAAACTGACCTTCGAACTTCGAGGTAGGCTTCCAGCTTTAGTGACAGATATTTCGCGCATGCGCAGCTGTTTTCCTCTGCGTTGGGACGGAGCCACTTCTGTTGCGAAGTTTTCATTCTTTAACAATACATATTCTTTGACGCGAATTTACACTTTGGTGCGTTTTGAAATTTGGCGTTATTATAAGCGATAATAACGAAAATGTGGTTTACTCACTCTGTTAAAATTATTTGCAAGTATGAAAGATGACTTTTTATCCGCTCATGAACAATGAAAAAAAGGAAAAGAAAACACTTTGCTATAAATTAAGAAGTTTGCTAAGTGAATTATTCTTGACGCAAACTGAAAAAAAATTCCGCCAAGATAAATTTTTAAATTTCACCATAAATTTCTCACCAAAAACTACAAAAGGCATAATTTGAGTCATATGGAAACATGGAAAATCGAAATATGGAAAAAATTGGTATGTTATTTCTGAAAAAGTCCGATTTTATGGCAAAATATCTATGTTAGGACAACGCTATATATAAATCTAATATATATCCTAAGTCGCGCTTTCGAAACATGAAAAACACAATTTGAATTTCGTCAATCGGCCCAGTAGAGCGGGAGATATAGAACTATCCCCTTTTTTTTTCCTTTTCCCTGCATTGTAAAACATAGTAGAGATTCCTGCCTATGTTTTGGCGGATAACTTTAACAGAAACTGTCTCTTATTTATATTAACACGCTAAGAAAATCATGAAAGTTCCCAGCAGCTAACCCATTCAACGCCAGAAAGCGAATTTCTCTCTCCATTCGGTGTTTTTAATTATTCGGCCATCGTTCGGTCTGAATATGAGAAAGAGAACTCAGTTTATAAAACTTTTTAAAGCAATGTATTGGCACCTAAAGACAAAGTGATATCCCAGATTAGTACTTCCTTTAACAGCGTGTACTGTCTTTCACGTAAATTCACATATTGGTTATTAGTTAAACAATCCAAAATGTTCAAATCAAAAGATTTAGGCTTGGAATAAGGGGAATGTTTCCATTAAAATGCTTCCTTCCAGGAAGTTCTCTTTCCTTCAGGAAGATTTGTTTTCGTGTACTTTGTCATAACAGATCATATAATAATGCAAGGTAGCACACAGTTAACTATTTTTTAATTGATTACGTACACAATGGTATCCGTCAAAGGGAGGGATGTTTCAGTGGAGGACTTTCTAAGGGAAACTGCCTAGTATCCACACCGCACATAAGAAAACCACGGAATGTTTATACAGCTGTCTCATTTGCCGGAGCCCACCAGCGGCCGAATAATAAACACGCTGAACACTGGTAGCTCGGTCCAAGGTTCGAATCCCGGGAACTGGCTGGCTGCATGGGCGTTTTCGTGGTTTTCCCCATGTGTAACGTGTATACGAGCCAGTTCCCTTAGAACGTCCTCCACGAAGGCATCTCTCCCTTTGGGCAGACAGCCCTCGTGTGCTTTGCCATAATTGAATAGCCTAACCTAACTTAACCTTTTATTAAACTTGATTCTTCCTTTCATATTTCGAAATTTCGGCTCATTCCAAATAAAATTCGCCCATTTTTTATGATTTATTTTTAAAATTTGTAATTTTAAATAATTTTTATAAATTTTTCGAAAACAATTTTGAATTATAATCTATAAAAATTTTGCTGTCATATTACTGTATCATCTAGATGTATTTCTAAGCATACCGCAAAAAATTAGTTTTTTATTCAAAATATCCTAAGATATACGTGAACAAAGAAAGTCTATGTAATGAAGGAAAGCTTCATAGACTTAATGTAAACCAGTTTGCTATGAAGCCGCTACAATGAGGAGGGAAAATTCGCCAAGGGATTTGGCGACGGAACCTGGCGGCGAGAATTTCCCCCTCCGCGATGTGTACAGGAAATTGAGATCGTGTACAGATGTGTACAGGAAATTGAGACGTGTTAAGAAACATTCTGCCGGAAACCATCTGCCGGAATAATGCTAGATTTAGGGAAAGTTTAGTTTTACTTGAAGGATTAGGTCTTCAAAATAGTACTGTAGCTGCTAATATTAAGTTTTTTTAGAAAAAATTATAGCATAAAACCGGGGTTCTCAACCTTTTTTGTTCCGTGCACCCTTTCACTATTCCTAGATAATCATTCCCACCCACTGCACTCCACTCCAAAACTCGAAAAATACATATACATTTATTTAAATTTAGGTCATTTTTTAATGTGTTTTATGAATTAACCAAGAAAAAGTAGAAAATGTTGATAATTACCAAAACTTAAATAAAATCAGATTATTATATTCGTAAAATAATACTAAATACTTAATAAGCAAATAAAAGGCTGGGTCAGTCCTCCTGAAATTTTATAAAATTTCTTCCTTTGTTTGAGAACTCCCGATCTAAAAGTCTCTGAAGAATCGTAATCTGCTTTCTAGGCAAGATAAAAGAAGTAAATCGATAAAAGATCTTCAAGTTTATTACCCTACGAAGGCACAATTTTGTTTACATTATTCGAAGACTATCATTAAAATGCGACGTTAAATTATTTTCATTAATCTTTCGTAATCTTAGTCGGTGGTCTCAAACTCAAATGTGAACCGTGTGCTCGATTGGAAAGCAGCTGATGGGCCAGAGCACTTTTTTTAAACAAATTTTAAAAACACTTTTAACAAAGCATAATAAAACAAAATTAATTTAAAATTTCTTTTACCGAATTTTTATCAAAACAAACACTAATAATAATAACACAAATGAAAGATTTCAAATCTTCACAGATCCTTTCGATCAACTTAAAACAGTCGCTTATACCATCTGAGGAGGGGGGAAACAAGATATTAAGCTAAACATTACGCTGAAATAAAAACCACATTCTCTGCTAAGGTCAGCAATCAGCTGCCCTAACCTAAGGCTCAAAACTCAAGCTGTAGTCCAATTCTATGTAATTCAAATTAAATCTATGCTTAATTTTGCGGCATGTTATATTTTGAAACAAAGTAAAAACATAGAATAATTTACATGAAGTTTAATAGTCGTATATAAACTTATATACTTAATTTTCTGCTAGAAATTGAATTGTTTATTAAATGAATATCAGTCGACATCTGAGGCAAAAATGTATTCGAACATTCCTACGGCAGTTTTTTTTAATAAAGAACAAATGCTCTAATTTTCGTAAAAATTTTATTCATAATTTAAAAAGATCTTATTCTCTAAAAATTCTTATAGTCATCTACATGTAAAAACAAAATTGCATTATTTAGTTTTTTAACATTCTTAAGATATATTTTAATTAAAGACTTCAAAAATGAATAAAAATAAAATTAAAGCAATTACCATTGAAACATAAAAAGCTAAATAACAAATTTATAAACAAGATAACAGATTTAAGTAATTCTTAAAGAAAGTTTGCCAAGTACTTTCAGTATTACATACAGAATAGAACTCCGTATCTGCTGGATTTATTTAAATATTATCGCACAGTTAGTATACAGCTCTTTATATGTACGCTTATTTTAAGATTGTATTTTGTTCTTCAAACAATTCGCCTCATCTTGAGCATCATAACAGTCCACGTGACCATCGCAGACTCTTTCTACCCGAAGACAGTTTCCTCCACCTACAGCAGCACATGTCCATCCAGGGCATGACGATAAAGGAGGATTCTTGTTATCCGGTAACATCATAACTTTCTGAATCCAGTCCAAAAAGTACACAACTCTTGTATACATGCCTGGCGTCTTAGGCCTAGCACAACCTGTGCCGGCGCTGATGACACCAGCTATATACCACGACAAACCATCTTCTTGCAGGCACATGAGAGGTCCACCGCTGTCTCCTTGGCAAGCATCTCGTCCGCCTTCAACGAATCCAGCACACATCCAACGATCCATATTCTTCCTACAAGATTCGGTTAGAGGAACAGTGACCTCTAAGAGATCATCGGAATCATCATCCGATTCTCCAGTGTCTCCCCAGCCAATGGCTGTGCAAATGGATCCAGAAGTTTCGATCCTTCGAGGATCGGGAAGACAAATCGGTCGCACCCAGAAATCGAAAACAACCG
>KK113051.1:254032-269829 GCA_000611955.2 Stegodyphus mimosarum | reverse complement strand
GTTCAGCAATTCTTAGCATTACTATATCAAAATCCAAAGTAACAATGTTGAATTTGTGATGTGGTACCACCTTATCGATTCGATAGGTCTTTTGGTGTGGTGTGAAAGATCTTCGTCGCAACATGCCCAGTTGGACTTCGTAGTAGTTGTTTCTATAGCTGAGAAAGCAATGGGCTGCTGATATTAACCAGTTATTGGTAATAAGAGTTGCACCACAAGCATAAGTACCATTCTTGTAGATTGCACCGTGCCAAGGCCATGCTCCTGGCTCTGAGAGCTCCCCACCAACTATCCTTCCTTGAGGACGTCGGGGTAGTAAGTGCTTCGGATTAAATCCGCACCGAACATCATCACAAGATACGAAGATGCCCTTGTCAGTCAAACATCCATTCCACTGAACAAATCTACCTAAATAATGGTAGACATAATCGCCTTTGTAGAGGCCTGGTTGCCGCCCGAAACTTTTGAACTGATGTGTGCTGCCAGCGAGAGGATTAGCAGTGATGCTGACGCAGGCAAAAGAGGCCAAGGCATCTTGCATGAAATCTTGAGGATTGGCACACACAGGATACCAAACTCCTTTCCTGTTTCTCAATAAAAAACCAGTTTTAGATACTTCAACGATTTTAGTTGAATCTACAGGATCAGAATTGTCGGCATTTGCGATTGCTATATTCGAAGACAACCTGAAAGAATGAATAAAAACCAAAAAGATTAACAGAAATACAAAATGCATTCACAGAAATGTTGCAGATCCTCTACTTTTTTCCGTGAAAAAAAAATCATCTGTTATTTAACCAACTTAAGAGAAAAAAATGGAAATCACTGTTATGGCCTTTATATGAACACTAGTGCAACACAGATATGAAGACTTACACGTTCTGGTTATTTTCAGGAATTTTTACATGATTCCAAATTGAAGCCTTTCAGATTTCAGTATGAGAAATACTAGTCTTAGATAAGTTAAGAGAAGTGGAAGAAGACATGAATAAATAATTACTTTGGTTGATTGTGTCAGATTCTTTAGCACATCACGCTTTTATTTTTAAAGTGGTTATTATATTAAATACATTAAAATAATCTGATAATGAAAAAATAGGAAAATTATAAGCGCTAGAGAATAGGCAGAGTTTCATTTATGAAATGTTTAGCAACCGATATTTGTAAACTATTAGTATAAATGTACGGCAATATCAGTAAGTAATGTATTGCAAACTAAACATTTTTGATTCTATAAAGAAGTAGTTTCAATTAAATAACTTATGTCATAACAGTTATGTCTGTAAGTCATTTCCTAACCAACATATAAATTAATGCGAGTAGTAAACCTTACAATAAACAATTAATTCTGTTTTAAAAACTAATTACATTTCTTGATGAATTTGAGTTTAATTTCTCTGGAAATTAAGCAAAATTATTCACTAAAATAGCAAAAGGCAAGCAAATGAAAATGAATGCAGCGAGAAAGGATGAGGGGGGGCTAGTGAATATTACGATGAATATCAAATTGTAATCAAGCACTCACAAGCAATAGAATTTTAAAATTATGCTTTTCTTTTAAGCTAATACTATTGTATAAATGCTCTTGAATGAGTCAAGGAAAAACAATCGCTTTTTTTAAAACTACATGCAGCTAGTTCCGGGTATAGTTCAAACAACTTTTCCTGAAGAGATGTGTTTCTGTTTTCCTGTTTTTGAATACAAATCAGCTGTATATTTAGGAAATAAAAAATTATGCAATATGTGACAACAACATTTTGCTCTTAAACTATTATTATATAAAACAAGGAAAATTTTTGAAAATTTTAAGAAGTAATGTAATTAATTATTCACTTTTTTTCAGGCTGATTAAATGAAATTATCTTAGTTAACTCGAAATCAGAAAACAGAAAATTAAGATCAATTCAAGATTAAAATGCTTAAATCCGTCATTCAAGAAGAAACCTTAAAATAATATTTCTTGAAATTAAAGGAATTTCATCTTTCATAGTTAAAATACAGGATGGCACATAAATTTGTATGCATTTTTGAAAATCAAAATTCAAGCATATCAGAGTGCCATTTGCACCTGAAGACTTATCAGAACTGGTTTTTTTGTCTTGTACCGGAGGGGGCACCATAAAGCATATTTTAGATCCAATTTTTGCCGATAGATAATTCTGTTAGTAATACGCTAAGAATATTAAAAATTAAAGATTGTACTGCAATAATTTGTGTGCATTTAAGAACTTATTGTAGTATTACTAATTATGAAGCAGTCCATCAGGAACTGCTAGCTCTAATGCCAGTTTTGTTTTAAAGAATTTAAATTTGCACATTTTTTATATATTAAATGCACAGCCTCACTTGGTAGCGAAAGTTGACTAAAGGATGTCTTCCGCCGAAAAAAAAAATGTTTGCATTTATGATAAATTTTTAATCAGTGTAAACAATATTCTGATACACTAATTGTGTATATTTTTTTAAAGTCTAATTTTTTGGACCATTTTCTATGTACCAAAATAATAGTTTTATATAAAATACTTTGATTGTTATAATGTTGATTTTTTTTAAAATGCGCAGAGTCAAATATTTTCACATTGTTTGCAAATTGCAAGCATAATACAACTAACGACTATGTTGCTATTAAATACCCCAATTCGATTTCATTAGTTGACATTATTTGTTGTCTAATCGAAATTAATTCGGGAAAAAGGTTAGAATAGGTAAACTTCCGTATTAATATCCGCATTATTTACCTACACTAGAGCAAAGAACCTCTATGTAAAGAAGGAAAGGCTCCACAGACGTAATGTAAACCACTTTGTCTGCAACTCCGCTACAAAGAAAAGGGAACATTCGCCAAGGGATTTGGCGACGGAATCTGTTGGCGAGAATTTCCCCTTTGTGATGTGCCGGTTCTTTGGTACCTAGCCGACATTTTCCCCCTCCGAGACGTGTATAGGAAATTGAGGAACAGGGGTTAAGATGAATCGTTCTTTGACTTGTCGCGATAATTTAAACTCAGAAATGATGAAATATTAGGTGAAGTTTCACTTTCACTGGCTGTTGAACTTCTATTGTCCATATCGCTACTTGAAACCAAAGAACCTATTCTTTGTTTAAACTCCTGCTAAACGTAACGGTCGAACCTGTCCAAACCGACTTCGACATTCAGCTTCAAGCTTTGGCGCTTTTTGGCGACAGATATTTCACGCATGCGCAGTTGTTTCCCTTTTCGTTGGAAGGGAGCCACTTCTGCTTCTGCGAAGTTTTCCTTCTTAACAGTACATATTCTTTGACTAGAGTTCGAGTCGCATGGTGCTAGCACCTGGGTGCCTGGGCCGATGGCCCTACCCCTCATCGAATATCATTAGTAGGTTTCTAACAATATGTATACAAAAAATAGCTTCCATTAAATTAATAATAGTTTTTTATGATAATCTTAAATGGAGCAGATGCTCACTAGAGTAAAAAATAAAAGAAGATATATACAATATTTACAAATTAAAGTCTCTACCTCAGCAGTGGTAATTATAATTAAATGTGCAGAAAGCCGAACGAGCTGGTGGTTCTGAAATAAAATACAGAATTAAGCAAGGAAAAGTGTGCACTTTTGGTGTGACAAAATAGAGGTATAAAGGTTACAAAAGACAATTGAATACAATAGTTCATCTATAGAATTCTCTAGAAGTTCGAGTCGCATGGCGCTGGCACCAGGGTGCCTGGGCCGAAGGCCCTACCCCTCATCGAATATCATTAGTAGGTTTTTAACAATATGTATACAAAAATAGCTTACATTAAATTAATAATAGTTTTTTTATGATAATCTTAAATGTTTGACTAGAGTAAAATAGAATTCCGTATTAATATCCCCATTATTTACCTCCGTACTGGATAATTCTTAAAAAATAATTTTTTATTAAACTGCGCCAAATAAACATGAATACCATGATCTACAAAAATATGTATACATATATATGCATATATAATATATATACACGAATGCTTCTGAAACGCCGTTTTTTACGCGAGTTTACCATCTTAAGTCTGCTTTATGTAAGGCGTATAAGAAAATGCACACTACTAGTTTTTCAAAATAGAGGACTGAACAGTGTTTACAAAAATCCCTCATTAACACAAATTCGCTTAAGGCGAACACTGGTTTAGCGGTGTATAAGATCTTCTAAGAAATTTTTATTGGTTAACGAGACTTTAGGTTGCGGCGAATTAGGAAGTGTTTTTTCACTCAGTTGCGTCATTACATTTTTTCACTTAACACGAACTTTGAAAGATTTTATTTTTTTTCCTGTAGTTTCTTTTCTCTCGGTTGAAATTTAAATGAATGGTTTTACAATAAAATATTTACACAAATGTATTGGACTGTAGTTGAATTAGATGTCAATTTTCCAATACGTTTTCGTTCTCAAAAAGTTCTAGAGACACTGTTCGACAGTCCTGTAGATAGCGTTCTGATTGTTTTCAGAATGCGACAACTAATGTTAAGTTACAAGCAGTAAGCGAGTGAGTTATGGCTAAGACGAAACAGGTAAGAATAGATCTGCAAACAAAACTAAAAATCCTACAGGAGACGGACCATGATGTAAATAGGAAACGTATGATTGCCGAAAAGTATGGAATTACCACGCTGGTTGGTTAGATCGGTTCCAAAAGACAATTTCATCATTAGTGATCTGTGCTGAAGCAAATAATGTTGATGGAGGAGGAGCAAACAACTGATTGCATGACTCTGACTCAACTAGAGGAAAGTATGTCTTCAGTGATGTCTACAATATAGTCGAAACTGGGCTTTTTACGTCTTTTCTCAAATTATGCCCTCGGAATAAAAGGTTAAAAGTGACATGGCATAGTTCTCAGTAAACGAAGTTTAACTGTTGCCCTTGCACGAAATGCGGACGGCAGTGATATACACCATCTCTGAATGATCTGCAAGTCCCAGAATCCACGTCTTTTTAGGAATATAAATAGAATTTTACCTTCCATCTACTCTCACCAATAAGAAAGCTTGGATCCAAAGCTCATCCTTTCGTTAAGTGGCTTCTTAGGTTTGGCTCATAACAGGCATGTTCTTATGACTGTGACATCGGCAACGAATGGCAGATGTACATTCTGTCTACACTATGCTTCAAATAAACCTATTAGTATGAGTGACTTGTCATTATCAGCAGTCATTATCGTCTGGCCAGATCCTGAAATACTACAGCTTTCAGAACATAAAGGACGGGTCGGAAAAGTAATGAATCCGGTTCTAAGTTATCAATAAAGTGAATACTTTGGCAACGAAGGTAATAGGTATAAACAGTTCATTTTCGAACTACCATGTATTATAAAGGGTTCAGTCTACAACGATTTGTATCAATGCACATATTAGTGATATGTTACAGAAATACAGTAATGAAATCCTGGACAAAGTTGTAAAATCACACTTTACGTAAAACTTAGAAAGACACAATGCACTCGTACTATGGTAGAAGACACCTCTAAACGGTCTGGAAAATGCGAAAGGTGAATGGCCCTTGAGAAAACACTGATCGGCAAAAAGAAAAGTAGATATCGAAAATGTGAGAAAGTATACAACTTAGGCTGGCGTTTAATATCGAGAATCATCAACAATGAAACTGATCCGCGAGATTTTAGAGCAAGGAACTGGTCAATTACGATGAAAGATTCTTAGTAGCAATCTATAATATTTTCAGCCAATTTTTAGTAGCCATTTCTGTGGTCAACAGTCATCTGTTCCTCTTATCTCAGCCCATCTAACTTTTTCTTTATCACGAGCAAAACTTCTACCTGCCAGACTTCATTTCCGGAAAATGGACAATATATAAAAATGATAAGTTGAAAGCCATACATAGCACTAAACAACTTCCAACACTTCTGAAGAGATTAGAAACTGGAAGCTGTATCTCCAATAATGGTTTCCCTTCCCAAAGAACATACTACGAAGGAAATCATCTCTAATTTTCTGCCATGTTTCCCAGTTGCCTGCATCTTCGTAGGGAAAACGGGAAAAAAACATGTCAAAACTTATACATTTTCCCTTTTTATTTGATATGTATGAAACAGAATAAGCGTAACCTAAGAAATCAAATAAAACATTAGGAATTAATGACATCAGGAATTAGAAAATACGTAGATTTCTTGAAATGTATCAATCATGCTTCTGATGCCGCAGAAAAATTAGAAATCACTCACCTGAAGCAGAAGTTTTCGTCCATGAAATTATTACAGTCGATAGCAGAATCACACACTTTATTCCTAGGTATGCACTTTCCATCTCCGCAATTAAAAGATCCTTTTGGACAATAAGAGCAAAAGCTTTCATCACTCTCATCGAAACAATCTGGGTACTTGTCGCAGAACTTGATTGGTGGCATGCGGAAAGCACATACGCAGTTCAGTTCGTCTTCCGCCTTCGGACAGTCCACCGTCCCATCACATCTTTTGTCTAGAGGGAGACACTTTCTGGATGAATTGCAAGGGAAGTAATGTTTGGGGCAGTTGAAAGGGATGGGAACTGTCCCGACGATTGTCTTCGAAGTGGAATTGGAATATGCATTTCTGTTGAAAGGGAAGGAGATGGTAATACCGCCTTCGATACCCTGCTTAACAGGCTCGGCTTTGGAATACGATATACTGTCCTGTCCGTGTGCTCGACCGAAGTAAACTGCCAAAGCTATCACTCCAATAACCAGGAGTCCCATAACAGCTGCTAAGATAGCGCAACGCCAAGGAATTCTCGCACCGCATAAATGTTGCTGGAAAATCATTTGGACTTTCGTCCACACCTGCGTTTCCTTTTTTTTCCGCTAAAAAGGAAAATATTGGTGAATTTTGGGTATATAAAGAATTTAGGTTATTAACCCTTTTAGTACCGAACGATGATATATCGTCGTTCGGTGCACTTGCCAAAAATACCAACGACGATATATCGTTGCTCCTTTGTTCGGGCCTTATTGTACTCATCACAAGAGTTCTGTGTTTCAAAATAACTTTATAAAGTGTTAAAATGGTTCATATTCGATGCAACACAAGTGAAAAAATGGTTATTAGATTTAACTTTTTGTTATATTTTATGCTGATTAGTGCCGCGGGTCTGCATATGTTAGAGCGATAAGGTAGAAACGGGACCCGGGATAGTTTCTCTGGACCGTAATCGCAATCTTTATGATGTTTGTGATAGTTATGGGAGTATTCAAGTGGCATGCGTGCATCGACTGCGTCCCGTTTCTATCTTATCGCTCTAACATATACAGACCCGCGGCACTAATCAGCATAAAATATAACAAAAAGTTAAATCTAATAACCATTTTTTCACTTGTGTTGCATCGAATATGAACCATTTTAACATTTTATAAAGTTATTTTGAAACACAGACCTTTTGTGATGAGTACAATAAGGCCCCAACAAAGGCGCAACGATATATCGTCGTTGGTATTTTTGGCAAGTGCGCTGAACGACGATATATCGTCGTTCGGTACTAAAAGGGTTAAAGAAGAAGATATACTAAATAAAAAATGCATCAAAATAAAAAAATACAAAGTTATCGAGAAAGAATTACCTTATTTTAAATCACTATACTGTGAAAATCAGTGTTTTCAGTTTTCATATCAAAATAATTAGTTTATTTAATTACAGCAAAGCACTCGAGGGCTGTCTGCCTAAGGGGAGGGATGCTTTCCTTAGAGAAGACTTTCTAAGGAAACTGCCTCGTACACACGTTACACATGAAGAAAACCATGAAACCACCCAGCACCATGCAGCCAGCTCGCTCACGGCGATTTGAGCCCCTGACCGAACTGCCAGTTTTCAACAACTTTACCGCTCGGCAGCTGGTCGGCCCAGAATACTTAAATTGTTAATAGAATAATGTAAGTAGATTAGGTTATTTGAATATGGCAAAGCACGCGAGGACTGTATGCCTAAGACGGGTGCTTTCGCGGAAAACGTTCTAAGGGAAAGTGACCTTGTTTTCACATTCATTTTAAAACCACTAAAACCAGCCATGCAGCCAGCCCGTTCACCGGAAATTGAACTCGGATCAGTTTTCCAGCATTCAGCGGTCTTTAACCACTAGTCAGGCATAACGTAAGTGGGAAACATTTTTAAGTCAAATAAGTTGAACTGATATTTACAATTTTAAATAATTGAAATAAAAGATGCATTAAAGTAATTCGGAACATTCGTTTGAATGATTCTGTTCATCAACTGTTCGTCTGGTTATTTGTAAATATTTAATTTGGCTACGAAAAATTCAGTGAAATAATAAATAGATATAAGCAATAACGCTTTCAACGAAATATTTCCAAATTCTTTGCTTTATAATTAGAGCATATCTTTTGAGGAGCTAATGTTAATTCACTTAGCCAAAGCGATTTTAAAAAAATCTGAAACATTTCAGATTTTAACGGGTTGTCCAAAAGAATTTGTTAAAGTTTTTTTACGCTCTCGCTGATATACGAAGGATGAAAATTGCCAACTCAAAACATTTGCAACGAGCATTGTAAAGGACCAATAACAACACAAGAAAACTTTGGTAAGGTAAAACTTTTATTGAACTAACAAGTTTTCAACGTGCCCACCTTCACAAAGTTTTGTATGTGGGAGATTGTTCACAATAATAATGAACATAACATCACAGGAAGAATCTGTATAGCTTCACTTGGTACCTTTCAGTTCTGACCAATCTTGAGGATTTGATGTGTACTTCTTAGATTTCAGATAAATCCATCGCAATGAGATCAGGGGATCGCGGTGACCACGAAGCTGCAATGTTACGGGAAATGACAGGCTCCAAAGTGTTTCGTAGCATTTGCCGAACACTTGTGGCGACGTGAGGGAGAGCACCATCTTGCTTCTATACAATGTCATTATCGTAATTCTGGAATTACGTTATTCTGCATCATTAGTCGCTTGTAAAGACGCTAATGCCACATCGTGAGAATTTTCAACGACCCAATCAATGCAGTTGTTGGAATTTACGTTCCCAGTTAAGTCCAGCTTCATCTGTCAGTTAATATCCTCAGCGACCACCTGCTATTTTCATCATATCTGATGCGGAAAAAATTCGCAAAGTCGACGCTCATCTGCTTGTCTTCAGGTTGCAACATTTGGACGCGCAAAGTGCGTCAGTGCAGCTCCTTTCTGTGTTGTCGTTGGTCCTTTAGAATGCTGTTCTCTGCTATTTCTTTACGACACAAATTTTCATCATACGTGTATCGTTCCAGTGCTATTTATGGTTTTTCAATGCGCAGATCAGTTTGAACCCAAAGAAAGTAGATGTTGCCACTCGAAAACTTCTGAATGTTTTTTACTGTAATGGTAACCGCGAGAGTTCCATTGTATTAAAAACATCAATATCTTGAGCGCATATCTTCAAATAACAATGTATGAAATTTCATTTCGATTGGCTGAGCGGATAGGCCGTTATGAGTTTATATATTGGGGAACTTTTTTATGATCCACCTGTATATATGTAAGATAAAAAATATGTAAACCGAAATTATAACTTAAATTAGCAATAGCCCATAATTCTTCATTTTAATTTATATATTTCTCCTTTCTCTTCTAAAAATAGCAGTTGCTTATAACAACTTTTTCTGGACTGCGTCATTTCAAAATTAATCCGTTTCATGCCATTTGCGTAACGCACAACAATAAAGGTATGTTATAGTCAATCACTTCTTCGAGAACTGAAACTTTTATTCTATATCTCACGCTTCTTTTAAATGCGTAGCCCTTTTTCCGTTCTGCTTTTGCAAATACGCCCTGCTCTTTGGCCATCGGCTAAGATGTAAATTTCAAAGAATGTTATGAAGATGGGGTGCGTATTGCTCCCTTGATACGTGAAGAATATGCATAGCAAGAATTAGTTACCCAGCAATAAATTATTAAATTATGTCTTGTCTTCGGCCACGTCAGTTCATGTGTCATCTTTGTATCTACGCAGAAAAGCCTCTCCAGGTTGCTGCAAATCCTTCATCGTCCATCCATTGCAGCTATCGCACCATCAACAAGATATTACTGTTATATTACACAATGAAACAAAGGCTGTATCTTTGAGGAAAACCATTTTCTTCCTCAACGAAAAAGCATGCATTGTATATATTGTACAGAATTTATTCGCTAACGTTCTAATGCTTCTTTCTAAAAAGGCTTTTCTATCACCAAGCCCTTTTTCTCTTTAAAATAGGGGGATACAAAATATGAAAACAAACTTCTAACTTTAATTTGACGACTACCCTTCCTGTCGTTAAACTAGTAACATACCAATCTAAAGTGTAGTGTTTCAAAATTATCCCTCCTCTTTCAAAGAAGAAAAACGTTTAGTGATAGAAGCCTTGTTGAGAGGAAAAGCAACAGAGCAGCAAATCGAGAGAAAAGTAATTTTGAAAAAATCATGATTACAAAATTTATGATATAACACTTTGACAATAAATGGAAGCCGTATAATCTTATTAAAATTTTTCCTGTTTTAAAAGTTTGGAAGTTCGTTTTTTCTTAAAATATATATGTTTAAAGATCTTCAAATTTTCTCTCCAAGTATCGTAAATATTATTCTATATTTGGACTTCTAAATGTTTCAAGAAATAATTATAAAAGTTTAGAGATCTTGAAAATCCTTGTTTAAATATCATATATATGCAAAGCTAAAGAACATATTAAAGATAAAATATCTAACTTTATTTTGTAACATCCCCTTAAAACGTTCTTATTTCGCCGTCTTCCATTTTCTTAAAAATAGTAACATTCTTAAAAATAGTAACATGCTTAAAATAAATCTCTCTTTTAACCGATCATAATGATAACATTTTTTAACAAAGATCTGAAAAAAGCAAACGGAATAGCCGTCATTTCACTATTCTTAATTTAACATCCGTATTTTAATCGCTTTCTTTTCATCATTTCCTGTACTGATTAAATTTGTTCGCCAATTCTGTTCTGTTTCTTACTGTTCAAACTGCTGTTAAATATGTACAAAACACGCATGCAATGACTGAAAAATGGGTTCGAATTTCGCTCCAATTTAGCTGCGTATGCTATTCAAGAATGCTGTGCTGAGAACAAAGAACTGTATGACCCAGCTTTGATAGCGGTTATACCTTAGAAGCACCATCACCAGCTTCATCATCATGCTCTAGGTCACCACTAAATATTTCCATTTTATGCATAAAAAAATCGATTAGACGATGATACTATGGAATCTGGCATGGGTCATTAGACATCTATACATTTATTTTGTATGACTTAGAGGCGTTGATTGATTCGATTTCACGGCATGCAGCCAAGTTTCCAACAACAGAATAGTACTTCCTCTGGAGGAAACATTACACCTTTCGACTGTCACTAAGTATCGACTTAATGAAAACTTGAATACCTTAACGATGGAACACCTGGGTCACGCTGAGAGGAAATAAATCTCAATTATCAACAACCATGTATTCTAACACAGTTTTCTTTGCAATCAGCATACCATTTTTTTCCCCTTTATTTTAACGTTTTTGACAGATACAAGTAATTTATTTCTAGGATGCAATTTTTATTGATAGATCATTTTCTCGAGCATTCCTTGACTCATCAGCAATTTTATCTGGGCTTTTTCATTAAGTTCCTTCTTTCGAACATCCCTAAATTACCTTGATATTTTTTCGTTTCTTCTGTTTTCTTGTTTTCACTTCCAGAGACATCCTAGCATGTCTTCTACATCTTCCTTCAAGGGCGGGACTACCCATTATAGGCGTTGTCTAAAGCCGAAAGCGATGGTCACTTTATTATGGAGGCACTTAGTAGGTGGGTCAGCGTTGCCTCCTATGAAGGAACAGAAAATTTGCATCCATGCCTTCTCCGCAATTCGAACCTGAGCCCTTCGGTACGGCAGTCAGAGTCATTTACCCGTATGAGCAAGCTTTAATCTAAGTTGACACCCCCCGGCCACGGGTAACTTTTTCATTCGTCCCGCACGTCTTAGGCTCATCACTACGTCACCTCCCCCTGTAGGTTTGGAATTTCAAAGATTTCTTGGCTAAACTTGCAGCCCCGTAGAATAGCAATGCTTTCACGTCAATACAGCACGCTAGTTTTCGGCCCGACTTCAAGAAAGTGAGTCTTTCTTTTTATGTCTTCTTTCAGGAACGTTTATTACACTCACGTGTACGATTTTTTTCTACGACGGTTTTATATGTTAAAATAACTTCCTTTTTAATTTTCTTCAAATTTAACAGCTTTGTTACTTTGAGCAAGAGAGCCCCCATTTTATGATTATTGTTGTGAGATAGGACTAATAGTGTTTCAGAAATTAGCTGTAAATTACAATTAACGTTTTATGGTTTCATTCCTTCTCAAATACTATTTTAAATTTAGTTTTCGTTACATTTTAAATAACTTTTTTAGAAGTCATGAGGCGTTTTAACAATATTTGTTACCTAGTTGCCTCTATTTTTTCTAATTTAAAAATCGTTTAGTTTCAGTAGTATGTTTCTTTTCTTCCACGCGTAGAAAGAAGGGGCGCCCAATTGAGACGATTTCGATTTGTATTGAACGATTTAATATATTTTTCAGTTCAGTCAATTATTTTACGCGTTTTTGTCTCAATTGGTCGTCAGTTGAAACTCGTGGAGGTAATATTTCAATGGAAGTAGCAAGTGCTTTTTCCCTGACGAGACCGCTATGCAACTCTCAATGGAATATTGCCATTTTGTTCATAATGTACCTTGTTTTTCTTACAACTTCTGCTTTTTCCCATTTTGCTAAAAAATTACAATTTTCATGGCATATTTTTTTGAGTTATATTTTCTTGTGAACATTTTCTTGTGAATTTTGAAATTTTAATTGTGTTTATTATTTAACTTTGGCACTGACGTGTTCTTCGAATAGGATTCAGAGGGTTTCGGGTGTGCTATAGCTTTTGCATTTTTACTTGTTAATAATGCATGTGTATATATATATGTGTGTGTGTGTGTGTGTGTGTGTGTGTAGAAGAAAGTCTGTGTGTGTGTGTTTGTTAGCTAATAACTCAGTCACTACTATAGCTATCGTCACCAAACTTTCTACATCTGTTTTCTGGGTTCTGGAAAAGGTCGACGTTCACTTTTTTCAAAAGAAAAAATAGAAAAGCTAAAATCATTGATATTAATTAAAAACTCGGAATTACGGTAATTTTCGCCCTCATTTTCCCGAGTGGCAACAGGCTCGCAAGCTGGAGCTGAAAATCTGCTTTATTTCGAAAGTTGTTGCCACTCCTCGCTTTCAAATCACAGAGTATGTTAACAAAAAATTTAAGTTTTACGATGAAATAAAAATAGCATTGCCAAACATCAAATACATTATTCCAGATTCCAAAAATTCATGATAAGCCATTTCGACTATTCCCATCTTCGTACGACTTTAATCAGCCAAAATATTAATTAAAAACTCTGGAAAGCGCTCATTTTCGCTCTCATTTTTCCGAGTGGCAACAGTCTCGCGCGTTGGAGATAAAAATGCTTTATTTCGAAAAGTGTTCCTATTGCTCGCTTTCAAATCGTAGAGTCTGTTAATAACAAATTTGTAAGTTTTACGAAATCTACATACATGAAGAAGAATGCCTGCTTGTGTGTTTGTTTTTTCGCGTTATTGATTTCTGATCAAGTATGATCCATTTTTTGCCACATTTAATCGACTAAAATTGAATTTAGGTGAAGCATTGGATGGAACTTGAGCTATTAAGACCATTTGATTAGAAAGGCGAAAATCATTAAAAATGGCGTGCCATTGTTACTGATATAATGAGAGCGAATTAGTCTATTTTTTATCTAAATTTTTCATGTGGGCTCCATATCGCCTCAAACTGAAAAATGTATGACTATGAATTGCATTTTTTGCATCATTATTAAGAAGGATTACAGTGATATCGTCTCTTTGTTGTTAGATGCATGACTCCCAGTCTAACTTAACCGGCATCGGGTACTTCCGCTGGTTCTGCATAAAAAATGTTTAAATCTGTACAAAAGGGTTTTCAATTTTCAGAAATACTAAATCACACTACTTTTTTAATACCAAGCACCTGTTCAAATAGATCTGAAGTACATCTAAAAGTAAATAAAACCAAACGCTCTCTACTATATACGCAATACTATAGAGACAGTTACACATTGCGTGAAAACCCAACTAAGCCTTTGTTGAAATTCGAACCATAGATCTTAGTCGTTCACTGAACATGCTCATCACTTACCTCATGACCGCTCGTACGAGAGGCAACGCAATGATTCTTATTAATGACATACATAGCATTATAAATAACTGTTTTTATACCACTGTTTATTAAACAGTGAAGACTTTATATATTATAAATATATGTTACCGTAAAAGATCTGGAGAATGCAGACATTTTCCGGTAAATATCAACATTCACATAGTCATTTGATGCATGTCCAATATATTTGTTAAATATCTTTATTAGCCCAAAGTAGAGTTAGATCAGAAGGGCTATCGTAATCCTCCACCCGAAGACGGGCAGCTGGAAGCCCGAATTTTGAATTTCGAATTTGTTTATCATATATTTCACATTTTGTAAAACTTTAACGAATTTTTGAGGAACAAACTCCCCGATTTCAAAGTGAGAAATAGCAACACTGTACGGAAAAAAGCTTATCTCCAGCGCGCGAGACTGCCTATTAGAAATATTAAAGATATACGGTTTTTAAATATTTTATGATATTACTGTTGAATTGAATTTTACGATGTCTAAGTGAGAAGAGAACATGATATTTAATAAATAAAGGTAACACACAAAACCTTAAAGAAGCGCCCCTTTGGACGTAATATTAAATCTGAATGCTTTCAGGTCCCCCCCCCCTTTTTTCACAGTTGCACCAGGAAATGCCGACATTCACTATACGCTGATGATGAATGATGAATAAAAATATTTCCATTACGTTTTTAAACTGTATTATTAAGACGTATTATGATGTACGTCAGAATAGGACGAAGCTTAAGTAACAGCGCATGTAAATAGACTGTTGAACTTAGAATAGTACATTCTTATTGAGAAAAGAAAATAACACCTGTAATAAATTAATTATGCCATTGCTGTTAAAGAATCTTATTTATTGCAACATCTTGCACTGTTATGATAATTAGAATTGCACAAATAAACTCGGACTAACAACGCCTCGCTGTCTGTCTTCTCGACTCGTCCCTCACTAGAATATATCTGTGCTTACACCGGTAACGGCCCGCATGTATAATTACGTAGCGTATTCGGAAACTAAGTACCGTTTCATTCTAGCGCCGTCGCAACGCTGTGGTAGGCGTCCCGCGCATGCGCTCTAGTCTTTCTTGTTCACTGACTTTCAATTGTCGCCATTTTGGTTGCTCTATGCTGTGTTTTCAGTTTGCTGTGCACATTCAAAATGTTTAAGACAATTAGTTCTCCCGCTGACTGTGAGATTCGTGCCGTGATTAAATTTTTGAACGCGAGGAATGTTAAACCGGCCGAAATTTATCGTCAAGTGGCAGAAGTT
Organism: Stegodyphus mimosarum; assembly: GCA_000611955.2. Taxonomy (NCBI): domain Eukaryota; kingdom Metazoa; phylum Arthropoda; class Arachnida; order Araneae; family Eresidae; genus Stegodyphus; species Stegodyphus mimosarum. Next base: position 254,329 of record KK113051.1, on the reverse strand, counting down.
TACGGTGAATACGCGATAAGTGATGGAATGGTGAGAAAGTGGGTAAGAATATTTAATGGAGGTCGAACAAATGTCCACGCCGAGGCTCGGAGTGGTCGGCCTTCTGTTGTCACCGATGATTTGGTAAGGAAAGTTGATGAAGCAATTCATGAGAACAGACGCTTCACAATGACAAATCTTTCAGAGGCATTTCCACAAATTTCACGTACTGTTTTGTTCGAAATTGTGTCTGACCGCTTGAATTATCGCAAACTGTGTTCCCGATGGGTTCCAAAAATGCTCACTGATGTTCACAAA
>KK113051.1:183478-251553 GCA_000611955.2 Stegodyphus mimosarum | reverse complement strand
ATCTGAGTCTGGATCGAATTGCCAGTGTTCGGTGGTTTCATCCGCTCGACCTCTGGAACCATCACTCGTCAGAAAAGTGTTAACAATTCATAATGTGCCTGCACTTGCGTATGTATTAGACCCATACAAAGACCACAGACATAGGCTAGTGCTTCCTATCAAATTTCATAAAGCCCATTTCCTAATTATGTATCTATATTCAGTCATAAATACTTAAGTTAAATTTTTTGCCCTAGATATATAAAGTAATTGCTTTCCAATGCGATCAAACGCACTGCAAGAAATTTCGCAGAAATTTCTCTATAAAGGTTATGCAAACACGTCTCAAGTACTTCATTGTAATGGAGCAATAAGAGAACTAATATACATAAAAAAATAAAGCTTCTGACCATGTTATTTTATTTGAAAAGCTACTCTTTATTATTTAAGTATCCCTTCTTGTGGGCTATTTTACCATTTCTGTTGACATATGCATTATCAAACGTCAAATTATTTGCGCAAAATAATGCTGCGATCTACTGATGAATTTCATTTAAACTTTCAGTACATAAGCTTAAAATAGCAAGTATTCAAGAAACTGTTTCAAACAAATGTTATAAATAAATGTTATGGAACAACTCGGAACACTTTTGATCCTGCACTTCTTTCAAAACAAAACTTCGTCACGTTTTCTTGCATTTTATTTTTGCATAATTTGCCCAGGAATAATTTCCAATTAGGGCCACAAGATGGCAGCAGTGACGAAAGCATTTAGTCCTTTAAAAGATAGTCTCGGAAACTGCCTATCATGGCTAGATTATCGGCTAGGACAGCAAAGCCGTGACTAAAAGATTTGCTTCGCCTTTTTTATTTTATTTTATTTTGTAAAAAGAAATGTGCTCGTGAACAGCCCTACAAGAATTCTGCGCGTAGGTTTGTAGACTTACAGGCAGATTGAAAAAGCGGGCCGTAATACCAACACTGTCTCTGTCTAGAGCAGGGATGGGCAAACTACGGCCCGCGGGCCAAATCCGGCCCCTTGGAAGACTGTATTCGGCCTGCGGATAGAATCTTAATTTGCCGGTCTGAGGCAAATTAAAAGAAATATATATTTTATTATATCTCCATCTCCTTTTCTACTTTGTTTAAATATTACTTTTTTTCTTCCTTTTGTTCAAATTATTGATGATCTTTTTACTGTCTCTTTGTTTTACAAAACATAAATCGATGGAAATAGCAAGCACAAACACCTTTCAATCGGTAAAGTGTTAAACGCGGAAGTGCTTTGGTAGTTATGCTGTAGATTGGCTTAAGAATCGTTATCTGTTTTTCGGGGAGAAGTATGCGAATCCAATATAAGTGAATCAGACCTCACATTTGGCAGACTGCGCATTTTAAGCTCCAGCCAGATGTCTTTTTTGTGGCGAATTCTAGTATTATTGATTGCGTATGGAAAGATTGCGGACATATAGCATCATTGTGAATAGTGGTTTTGAAATTGTTAAAAGTATAGCGTATAGCTAGTGCTTGTTTGGGTTGTGCGTAAAATATTTCAACCCCAAAGTGTCTATTAAAAAACGTAAAGTTGATTCAGAATGCCATGCTTTTAATGATGAATGGACCTAGAAATATTTTTTACAGTTGTAAAAGATAAACCAGTGTGTCTCATCTGCAGTGAAGCTGTAGCAGTCTTCAAAGAATATAACATCATTATCGAAAGTAAGTTTCCCGAATTTAATATCTCACGCCCAGAAAATCAGTGCTATGTTTGCTTCATCTTATATATGTGAACAAGTGTTTTCAACAATGAACCTTAGAAAGAATTATTTAAGAAGTAGAGTAACAGATGAGCAGTTAGCCTCGTTCCTTAGAATCAGTACATCTCACTTCGAACCTCAATATAAGAAACTTTTAAAAATGAAAGCGCAATTTCATTCTTCTCATTAACATATTTAAATTGTAATACTTGTATTTGTTTTTAAAATTTTAGAAAAATTTACCTTGGCCCGCCGAACTTTTTTTTTTTGATTTTTGGCCCGTGAACGAAAACGTTTGCCTATCCCTGGTCTAGAGGGATAATCTAGGTGTTGGCTTATACGGGGCTACTGCCTGGAACCTTCAGTTAAATGAGATGTTAAGTATGTCAAAAATTAATTTAAATGTTATCTTTATGCGTAGTGGTACTACTACATTAATGGGTGTCAGAGAAGCCTTGCTTCCGGGGTAAAATTTCTGAAGCGGCAGTGATAAAAACACTGGTCGTTCGATGAGTTCGAACCTGGTACACGGGCTGACTGCATGGGAGGTTTCGAGGGTTTTCACATGTGTAGCGTAGAGATGAGCCAGTTTCCCTAAAAAGTCCTTCACGAAGACATTCTCCAAAGCAAATAGCCCGCGTATGCTTTGCCGTAACCTAAATAATCCTCATTTTAGGGTGCGAAATGGCTCCGTCTGGCATGCTTTGACTGTTTTCATGGAGCCTTGTCATTGGCAATGTCTAGGCTGCTTTTTCGTGTGATGTATGTTTCACTTCTAATCTTTACTAATTTTTTTTTTCATTGTTAAATGCATTTTTGCTGTAATTACTTTAACCGCATATGTGAATACTTAACGAAATAAGATACCATTTTTTGAGAGAAATACCCACTTTTATGTCTTGAGTATAAAGGAAAAAAGCATGTTATATGGTTTTTGAAATTAGTTTTTCTTATTGTCTAAAGCAAGACAAGCCATAAAAATATTCGGTTCTTTCTAATTTTTACCCGCACCATCGGTTTCAATATTTGGCAGAACTTCGACAACTTGGCGTATTTTCGAGCCCCGCGGAAGTGAACTCAACATATGCGGCAGTCATAGACGTATTTAAGTACATACTGCATTTACACACTTTGTAACTGATATTAGTACCAAAGTCATCTCTAAAGTACTTTTTTTAATCATATGTCATAATGTGACTCGAATTTACTGATTGCGTTGAAGTTGTTGTTACGATCAAAACTAATGATTTGTCAAACTATAAAGAATATGAAAATCTGTATTACCTGAAGTAGTACTTTCTAAACGACTCTTCCGAATTGGGTGGGAAATGCGATGTCGGAAACATGCAAGCAAAATGTTAGAATTGGTATCGGAAATTGGTTTGAAGACAACTGTATTTTCTTTGCAACAGCAGTCAGTTTATCATTGGGTAAAGGAATATAGAAATCTTGAAGAATAATTCAGATTATCACTCAGAAATGTAAAGATAACCAAACAAGTTTTTTTTTGATAATTCATAAAGTCGCCAACGAGTTATATAGTTATCGTGGGGGGGCAGGTAATAAGGAACTACCAAACTCAAGCAATTTTTTTAAAATTAGGTTAAAGTAACACTGCGAATAATGTTTATTGGAGAAATCAAAAAACAAGAATCAGGTTGCCAAAGTGCAAATGAATTCATTTGCACTTTGGCAGCTGAGGGAAACGTTTCCGTAATTAAACCATTGAAACTAGTCCTGCAAAATTTATAGATATAACGCTGATTCTCGTTGTTTGACTTCTAAAATAATTAACTGAAATTAATAATTAATTGACTTTTAATAATGAAAATATATTTACTCGTAAATACGTGATATGAAAGATCACTAATTCTAAGAAAGTAACTCTATCCAAAAACAGTCCACCAGCGGCCGAGCGATAAAATCGTTGAAAACGAGTAGTTCTGGCCTGATTCGGCTGGATTCGATTCCAGACGAACGGGCTGGCTGCATGTGCAACTAGCATACGAGCCAGTTTCTCTTAGAAAGGGCTCCACGAAGGCATTTACTCTCCTTAAGCAGATAGCCCAAGTTTATTTTGCCGTAATAAACTAAACTGAACCTGTCAAAAAAATAAAGTCGCAAGAAATTACATGAATTAGCTTGACAGATTTTAGAAGATATCGAAAATATTGAAACATTAATTAGTAAAGTTTCTAGAATTTTAGCAATGATCAATCTTTAATGAAATTTAAAAATATATTATTCGCTTAACCTCTGCATGACTTTCTCATGGTAATGGGAATGCGAGACTATATCCTTTAAAAGTCCTCCACAAAGATATTCTTTCCTTTGCCAGCTAGCATATGCAAACTTATCCTTTATTAAATCAATCAAACGCCTGGCATCTCTTATTATATTTAGGGTTTAACGCCCTGAAAATTTCTACAATTTTACTGTTCACTTTATACCTTATTGCCTAAGACATGATTGTGCTTTTGAAATTTCTTCATAAATGAAATTAGCTCATGAGCGGTAAGGTCGCTAGACACTGTTCATTTAACTTGGGCTCAATTCCAGATGAACGGCTGGCTGCAGTTGCATGGGTGTTTTCATGGATTTCCCAATGGGTAACGCAGATACAAGCCAGTTTCCTTCAGTAACACCTCCACGAATGCATCCCTTTCCCAAGTTTTTCCATAATCTAATAAAAAGGGAACAAATATAAATAAATCTCCATGGAGGTTCTCTTTACCAAAGAATATAATTTTCAAGTATTTTACTGCGATATTCATGTATGTTTTAATTGTTCTTATGGAAATAATTTAATGCACATGCTTCAAACAAAAGAATTGTTTAAGAATATTCAAAATATAAATTTTTCGTTTAGCGTAGATAATCAATTTTTTGTTTAATCTGTTACGGCAAAATGCTCGCGGGCTGTCTGGCTAGCTCTTTCTAAATATTTGGCTTATTTGATTAAACGAATGTACTCTAGGGCTATCTAAGGGAAGAAATGACTTTGTGGAAGACTTTTTAAGGGAAACTGGAGCGTATCCACATTATACATGAGAAAATTACGAAAACGCCCATGAAGCCTCTTAATCCCCTGGAATCCAATCGAATACTAGTCAAACTATTAGTATTCAGTTCTTCTCTGGTGGGCACTTCTTAAAGGAAATTGACTGTTATTCGTGTTATGGCCTTCAGAGTATTGAGGCACTTTCTGAGACAGCCGTTTCTCTCAGCACTGGTTTGAACGGGAGTTTTCTAATCGAGACTTGTTACTTTCGGAGATCGATTGCCTAAGTACCCGCAATATTTTGTGACGCTCAGGAAAGATGGGGAACCAATCAGTAAGAGTCTTCCTTTTACTACTGGTAGAAGCGCATTTCTTGGAAATGTTTCTTATTGAACTGTGCATCGATAGATCTGATAGGGGTTTTACACATGAAAGGAAACAAAATTCCACTCAGCCATCCCTTTCATTACGAATGATGGCTGGTAGTTCGAGCGAAGTTTCCAATCTCCTTATTCTCTTCAGCCCACCACCGGCTAAGCGGTAAAGTCGCTGAACACTGGTACTTCCGTCTTGGGTTCGATTCCAGGTGAACAGGCTGGGCATTTTCGCAGTTTCCGCCCTGTATAACGTGTATACGAGCCGATTTCTCTTAGAAAGGTCCTACATGAAAGCATTCCTCCCCTTAGATATATAGCCCTAGCATGCTTTACTATAATTCGGTAGACCACACCAAACCTTATTCTCTTAGCCGCAGGTGAGTGTGAGTAGGTATTCAAAGTAGTCAAATTTGATATAAATGATGAACTAGCTACTTTGATTCAAAATGGTAATCGTAGAACCTTGCTCTATCATTTGAAAAGTTTTCACGTACCGCTGGCTTTTAGTAATCATAAGCCAGCAACAGAATAGATCAAGGTGAACTATATTTCGCGGAAACAGGCACCTAGTCTTGTTAACCTCATCCTAAGTTAACACGTTAACATCCTGGTTAACTAAAGATCACCAGCGCCCGAGCGATAAAGTTCCTGAACACTGGTCATTCGGTCCAAGGTTCGAATCCCAGGCTGCATGGGCTGATTTCCTAATTTTCCCTATGTGTAACGTGTATACGAGCCAGTTTCCCTTAGAAAGTCCTCCACGAAAGCATCCCTTCCTTTAGGCAGATAGCCCTCGAGGCTTTGCCGTTAGAACAAACCAAAACAAACCTGGTTAACTGAAAAACGCAGTTTGTGAACAATGACAGAGCATTCTCATAACATTTGCCTTTCTAATTGAGCGAAAATTTGACGTTTTTCCTCTTCCTTATACGATCCAACAGAAACCAAGTCAAAAGTTCAGAAGAACTAATTCATATTTTTCCTGCATTTTATTTTCATGTCAAGTTAGTTTAATATGTTTAATCTCTCCATTCTAAGCTCTGTATTCCTAGACTATCTTGATTTTTAGAATGCGATGTTTACAATTAAAATTTTTGTTGACTTCCTCTAGCATACTAATTGTTATAAGCAAAAAAAAAAGGCGGAAGTTACTAACTTTACTCACTTACTCAGCCCAGTGGAGATGACACTGAAAAATGCATCTTGAATTCTGATTTTAAAAATTGCTTTTTTTGAGAAGTTCCTTTAATGCAATAACTTTTATTTTATAGAAAATAGCTTCGTAATCTCAAATAGCTAAGCTTTATTTTATCATCAGTAGAAATCGTATTTCGAATTGTAAATTATATCTTTTCTGATTTAGCAATGCAAGTCATGAAGGCAAGAAAGGATGCGCTTGCTTACAAACTGCTTTCTTTAAAAACACTCGGCTTGTTAAACCTCGATAAACGTCCACCTTTTTGCTTTATGGATATTACTAACTGCACGCCTTTTAAGTAAGGAGGGTCTTTTCAGTATATCAAGAACAATAGAGTAAGGAACAACATCCAGCCTTTCCATTTTCTCATTTAATAAGTGGAGGGGATTATGGAAGAGAAAATTGCTTGAAAAACTAGAAAATGCACAATTTTTGTTCTCTCCTCTCTTTATTCGAAGAGCTTTATTTCTCAATACAAAACTGACAAGTAACTTTCTTTAGCAGCCATGTTTTTGTAACAAACTTGTTCCGGATCCTTGTCTGACGAAATACAAACTGCTAATTTTATTCTTACAACATATCCATCCTCGGACAGTGCTGAAAATTTCTGTAACTTTTCAGAACTTTAGAACAATATCTGTGCGTATATAGATATACCCATGCTAAAAGCTGGACTATGGTATCTGTGCTATGAGGAATAACTCAGTATTGAACCCATTCTTTTGTAACATATTTGTAACACTATCCGACACTGACAGAGGTCAGACATCACTGCAACTATCTCTAGTACCATTAGAGCTCGTTGGTCAGTGGTAGGTGAATAAATGGCATGCCTAATGAGGACTTGTTTTCTGCGTAACGGTACCGATCTGTCTGACAGAGCTTTAAAATAAATCCGAAGTATGACCAAATGAAGCTGTTTATGTTTCATGACTTCAAATTAGAGCACTCGGTGAGGCTAGCTCAAGAAAATTTGTACAAAAGAGTGAAAAGTTTCATCACTGATGGACTAGAGACATTGTCAAGAATTTTTCGATTGCTCGATTGGTTAATCAAATACTGCAAAGCGCATGAAGGCCGCGTGAAAAGAATATCTTCTTGGAGCAGTTTTTAAAGTAAATTTACACACGAAGAAAACCAGGAAAATATCCAGCAGCTTAACATTCACGGGAGTTTGAACTTAAATCGAATTACCAATGTTCAGCGGTCTTACCAAGTCCTCCGCTGGTAGGCCTCTAATCTTTCGGATAAATTCCATCTAAGACTTTCGGTTTCTGAAGATTAAATCATGCATCTGCCTGATATAAGGCAAGAAGCTGTATTTATGTTCCTAAGCTTTAAAAAGAAATGGCTTTTGTCCGAATTCTACTGTATAGGACACCAGTTTTCATTATTCATTTCAGAATTCATTAAATTAAGTGAATTATTGTCTGCTTTGTCATTAAAAAAAGACTGTGTTCAATGATTTTATCCAGTGTCTGTTTTTCAAAATATTCTATGCACTTTTAAGTTAGGCTTAGTAAAGATGATTAAGTTGATTACAACTATTTAGATTAGTGCAAAATTACGAGAACTATTTTCTTAAGGAAAGAATGCATTTGTGGAGAAAGTAGGAACAGCTGTCTTGTATTCATGTTACATATGGAAAAAACCATGAAAGCTCATACAGCCAGCTCGTTGGGATTAGAAATCGAGGCGAACTACCAGTTTTCAGCTTTCGTACCGGCTAGAGGCCACTAAGCCCTCAGTTGCGATATTTAGTATACAACAGATTCGTTTGTCAAATTAACTGCAGAGACCATCAGCAGCCGAGCAACAAGACCGCAAAACATTGGTAGTTCGAGTAGGGTTCGAATTTTGACTAATAGCTGAGTGGAACTTTTTGTATTTTCCCCACGTGCAATGGGAATATGAGGCAGATTACCTTTAAAAAGTCTTCAGCGAAGGAGTGTTTTCTCCAGACCAACTCTTAACGTATTCTATCCGAATTCAAATAATCCAATCCCAGTTAAAGATATTTTGAAATTACAGTGCATAAAAAATACCATTGTAATTCGGTGATGTAATTTTTTGGGGGGGGGAGGGATTAAGTTTAGCATTTTTCAAAATCAAACATATCAGGACTTTTGAGCGGCTAAAATGTCTCACTTCCATGACCAGTACAAATGAAGAAAACTGAACTTCTCTTTCCTGCATAATAATCTGAAAGAGACGTTTATTCTTTTGCGCAGTTTTATGCTGATGTTAGTCACTGAATCTTGAAGAAACCTGTTTGATTTAGGCACTTACATCAAGATTCCTTTTTTCTCATCGTTTTATTCACTGGCTAAGGAAAAAATATTTTTCAAGGTAAAAGTAAATATTTTCATTAAAATCCTATTTTTTTTTTTTCCTCTTACTCTTCGTATAAGAAAAACGATTTCACTTGATATACGTCTTGATTAATAATGTTATTTGATTAATAATGTTGCTCGCTTGTTAAGACTTTTTACCAAAATTTGATATACGTCTTCAATAAAAAAATTGGGAATATAATTTTAATAATAGTCTTAGACATGATACAAGTAAAATTTAGAAAAGGAAATGCGTACTAAAACTGGAATTTTGAGTTTCGTGTTCTTTTTTGTTAAATCTGATAATATGTATTTGAATAATAATTCCAGTTTTCTATCATTTTCATTTTACAGGATAATACGTCAAACGCTTTTCTGCTGTAAGGTATTGCGGCAGTCTTACCTGTGGACAACTTTTAAATGTGTTGTTCCGATCTCTTACGAAAGTTCTCGTTTTAAAAATAAGTATGTCGATAAAAATTTTTAAAGAGTGTCATTCTATTTCGTTCTTTGTTTACTGAAATAACTAATCTAATGTTTTAAAATATTTTACCAGAATAGAAGTTAACTAGTGATGAAAGTTTTTTTTTTCCTTATTGGAAGAATCAAGTTGAAGAACGTGCCGCCCAACCGGTAGTGGTTAGTGTCGCTGACTGCCGTGCCGAAGGGCTGGGGTTCGAATCCCGGACAAGGCATGCATGTTTGTAAATGTATAGTGCCGGTGCGGCATGGCGCCACTTTAAATATACGGCGAGCCGAAAGTCCTCTCATGTGGTTTGATGGAAGGGGAGAGGGGTGGGAGACCCTCGGACCCGTCCCCCCCGGGGTGCTATTTACCAATATTTACCGCTCGGCCCACTAGATGGCCCTTTTTAAAAACTCCGTGGGATTCGAAAATTCGAAAGTCACTGCCTATTTTTTATTCCTACCTTTGCGATTTATAACATGACATTACAGACTAGATTGTTCGTTTGGAACCAAAAATGGCTTGGTTTATTTAACTGCGGCAAAGCACTCGAAAGCTATCTGCCCAAAGGGAGGGAGCACATGCTAAAGGAAACTAACCGGTAAACACGTTACACATGGGGAACACCTCGGAAACGCCCTGTAGACAGCCCGTTTGCAGGGATTCGAAACCCTGACCGAACTACCAGTGTTCAGAGATTTTAACACTCGGCCGCGAGTGGGCCTCATTTGGAACGAGAGCGGGAAAAAATGTTTGTTCAGCAAAATCTTCAGAATGTAATACACAGAAGAGTAATATATATTGTTTTTTGAATAACAAAAGTAAAATAAATTAATATTTCGACCGATTTCGAATCCCGAAGAATGCACTGACTGGCTATGTGTATAATAAGAATTCAGGTCAGTTTTTCTTAGGAAGTAAAGTCTCAGCAGAGTGGTTAAGACCGCTGAGTAATAGTAGTTTTATCCCGGTTCGAGTCTGTGCAAACGATTTGGTTGATTTTCTCCGTAACCTAAATACAAGCCATTTTCTCTTAGAAAGTCCTCCGCTAAGGCATCCACCCTGCAGGTAGATAGCTCTCGTGAGCTTTATCCTTTTTAAAATCAGTTAATGTTAGGAGGATTAGAAATAAGAATAGAATAGAACTAGAAATAGAACTAGAATAATTATGTATATTGATTTATTTAATGTTTTACTTTAGCTTTTTGTATCAGCAACTGTGTTAAATGTTTGTCGTCACTCTTAATATATCAATTATATAGCTGATGGTAGCAAATATGTCCATGTAACTTAGATATACATTTACCTGTATTGTCAGCTCATTAATTGTATCGTATAGTCTCAGTATTGTACAGCTCTTTAATTGTTCACGTTATGAAAACCCATTTACAGTATTCGTGTTTATCCAGCTCCAACTCTGTTTCACATATGGAAACTAAAATTGTTCTCTTCAGCCGCATTCTTCCCATCCTTCCATCAATTTCCATATTTAATTACACCGTTATTCGCCCGCACATCTCATTATTTCCTTTTTGTTCTTATAGCTTAGATTCTCATTTGTTTATTTGGTTCTAAATTTTGAAACAAATATTTTGGTAAAAGTGGAACTGGCCTTCCATAATATAATTAGCGAAATTTTCTTTTCTAAAAGGTTTGGTTTAGTTGATTTCGGATTATGGCAGAGCACGCAAGGGATATATGCTTAAGAGAAGGGATATCTTCGTGGAGGACTTTCTAAGGGAAATGGGCTCGTATACACGTCACAATTTGAAAAAACCACGAAAACACCCATACGGACAGCCCGTTTGCCGGGATTCGAACTCCTTACCGAACTCCTGGTGTTAAGCGCCTTTACCACTTGACTGCTGGTAGGCTTTATTATGCATAATAAGAACTGAAGTACATATATCAGACATTACGAGTTCTTTTTTGCCTGTTCAAAGGCGGCAGACTACAGAACTATTGACTGGCTCGTGTCTACGTTACACCAAAAATCAAGAAAACGGTCATCTATTAAATATATCAAAGCAAACTTAGGGCTATCTGCTTATGGTAGAGAAATGCCACTCTAAAGGATTTTTCGTTAAAAATGGGTTTCATAAGAGGAGAGCGAAAAGCTCATATAGACAGCCCATAGCTCGAGAATAGAACTTGGAGCAAACTACTGAGTTTTGAAGCTTTAGTTTTGAATTCATTGCTGATCCCGAATGTAGTGTTGAAAGCGTGTTTTATTCTTCGGGGATACACTGTCATAATGTTAAAACTCGGAATTTACTGCATAAAAATGTGTGATTAGGCAGGATACATGTCGTAATTTCTTTACGTTACTAAAAGAGGATTTAATTATTTATAGGTACTTTCGTACTATCGCAATCACCTCAGTAGAAATCGCCAACTTTTGAAAATATGCCAAATCTCTGGCAACCATGCGTATAATCATTCTTCAGTTTTAAGGAAGCAAATGACAACAAATTCTTAATTTTTATGTAATTTTCATATATATTTCATTTGAATAATTCATTTGCATTCTCTTTTTGTTGTATTCTGATAGTTTTTATAGATAAATCATACTTTTTGTCTTAAACTCAGTTTTATTACTAAGATAATTTTTTGCAATTGTTAATCCTCTTTCTTTTCCTTCTGCTAAAAATCGCCAAACTGCGCTTATGTGACTAAGCAAACACCTAAATATCACTTTATGACAAGTGTTAGCTTCTGCGGCATGAAAACCAATTTTTGGCAAACCTAAGGTTTTGGCAGTTTTCGAGTATTATGAAATACTTTGGGAGGTGTTAAGAAATTTTCGCCTTCTTTTCTGTTATATAAAAGGATAAAATTATATTTCCTCCGAAAAGAGTACTACATAATACAAAGAATTTAATTTCTAAAAATTATAGATTTTTCTAAACGATCAGTTTAACTCTAGGGATTGACATAAAACTTAGGCAAGACAGAAAGCAGTTTTTGCAAGAGCTTTCAAATATAATGTGTCTCACAAATTCAGCATCGTAGGGAGTTGCAAATCTCTACAAAACAATTCCTTTTATTTAAGCACAAGATCTGGTTGATGGTGTTAAGTGTATTAATGCATGTTCGTTGGCAAATCTCGCGACGAGTGGAAAGGACCCTTTCGTCTAAGTGCTCTAAAAGGGATCTGTAATCTCAAAGTAAATTCAGACTTGTTTGAGTATTGTAGATATTACCATGATTTCGAGCATTAGCCAGATATTCCTCACAACAAAAAGTTTGCAAGATCATCGAATAAGGTTTCTAGAAACAAATTTTACACTGTAACAAAATATGAGAATAAAGACGAGAAAAAATAGAGATATGTAGGAGAAAACAAATATCAAAATTTCTCAAGTGAAATAGTTTTAGTTAGGCCTATGAATCGCATTCTTACAGTGTCATTTGTAAGTTTTCAATAATGTAGTAATTCTGATAAATGTACAGTTTTTCTGCTAGTGACCGCCTTTTATAAGTGAGTGACTTCTATATGTTTATTTTTAGGCGCATCTGACTGAGAACTTTGCGATAACTAAAAATTATAGTTCTCCCTTTGCTGTGCATTCAGCTAAAACAGCATAACTTAAAGATTTGTATACAGTTTCCTTCTCTTCAGTCCATAAAAAATGGGAAGAATGATAATTTTTAAAAAAATGCTTCTGAACTTAGAAATATTCTTTCTCATAAAAGATAAGGACAAATAATATAGCCTCCATCCATAGTCTTCCGATTAAATTGCAGTAAATTTACTAATTTTTTTTTAAGCTCAAAGGGCTATTATTCTCGACAGGGCACTTTCGTTGAATCGCTTAAATGAGGTGTATCACTTTTCAAAATGTTGCCGCCAAATATTATCTCCCTGTATTATGTATGAAGAAACTAAATGATAAAGAATCTGCATGAATGTATGTTTCTCGCTTTGTGAAACAACAACGGTACCTGGAATCATCAAATTCTGAATAACATAGTCTTCCACCCGAACATGCGCGCCTAGAAGACCGAATTTGGAATTTGTTTTATTATGTAATATTTTATAGAATTTTAACGGATTTTTGATTGAAAAAGTTAACAATTTCAAAGCGAGCAGTGGCAACACTGTAGGAAATAGAACACTTCTATCTCCAGCGCGCGTGAGTGTCTATCGAAAATTCTCAAGATATGCTATGTTTAAATATTTTCGTGGCGTTCGCAGAAATGTTCTCGAAACGTATATGTTTTTCTGCAGATAAAAAAGAAAAACGCTCGATTTGGCGTAATATAAAATTTGAAAGCTTTCAGATTTTATTTTTTTTTGGGGAGGGGAGAGATAATTTGACTTGTGATCATTATTAGCAGCCCATCGATCGATTTTAAAGAAATTACTCAGTATATTATGTTAGAGATTTCGAACAAGTTTTATTTCAAAACAAGTGTAAAAAAATAAAATAGACAATAAATAAAAGTTAATACATTAAATTAATGACAAACATACACTAAATAACACATTGAAATAGACAACTTATTTTTGACTCCGGCTAGTTAAGTTATTTGAATAAAAAAAAAACATACGAGGGCTACATAGCTAAGGGAAAGGATGCCGTCGCGGAAGACTAAAGAAAACTACCTCGTATTCACGTTATACATGGAGAAAACGACGAAAACCAATCCCCCTCTTGCCCGTGATCGAACTTCCAGTTAATCATCTAAAAAGAGTCCGCTACTGGTGAGGTTTGGCTTGCACCCAGCTAGAATTTCGGTCAGAAACTGGGAAAAATACAGGAATTAAGCTGCTGTGTACTTTTGTTTTCTAAATTTAAACAATTCCTTTTATCATCAAACCACAAGATGAATTTCCATTGAATGAAAACCACAAGAATAACAACAAACCACAAGGAAACAATTTTTTCCATCAAACCACAAGATGTTCTTTCGATTCACCCGTTTATGCAAGGATCGGAATTTTGCGAAAATCAGTTTAATAATTAAACAAGATCGAATTTAAAAAATGTTGCTGTAAAAAACTAGCTGCTGTCGACGATGAGCGGTTTCCTTTTTGTCTTTTACGCCAGCAAAGCTTGACCAACGGAAATCAATGAAACGAGGTCGTCTTGAGGCGCATTTGAAGGCGAAACATAAAGCTCATATTAATTCAGATTTGAATTACGTTCAAACTTTAAAGGAAAATTTTGAAAAGAGGACAACAGTAAAGTCACTACTTACTGCCCACACTTCAATTCATAATCGTATTCTTGAGGCGAGTTATCAAATTTCTTTATTCATTGCTAAATCTGGAAAAAATCATACTATAGGAGAGAATTTAATAAAACCGTCAATATCAGCATTTCTTAAAACGGTTCTTGAAAAAGACAACAAAGAAGCAAAAGCTATGCCACTCAGTAACAATACTGTTAGTAGAAGAATGGACGAAATAAGTGAAGATATTGAAAAACAACTTGTTGAAAAGTTGAAAACAAGAAAATTCTCAGTGCAAACGGATGAATCAACTCTGAAAGACAATGAGGCAATATTGATAACTTACGTAAGATACATTGATAAAGGGCATTTTGCTGAAGAAATGTTTTTCTGTAAAATATTAGAAACTACCTCCAAAGATATATATAATATGCACCACTACCTCCAAAGATATATTTATATAATAAGCTAAAAAACTACTTAGATGTCAATAACATAGCAATGAAAAATATAACATCTTGTGCTGCAGATGGTGCTCCTAATATGATGGGCAAGAAAAATGGCTGCTTAAAAATGATGAAAGATGAGAATCCAGAAATGGTTCTTGCGCATTGTGTTAGTCATAGGGAAAACTTGGTAGCTAAAAACATCTCGCCTGTTCTAAATGAAGTACTATATTCAGTAATAAAGTGTACCAATGCTATTAAAGCCAATGCCAAATGTTGTGAGCGTCTCTTCAAACTACTTTGTGAAGAACAAAATGCAGACCATGTGAGACTTACTTTACACTGGAGTAAGATGGCTCTCTAAGGGAACTGCTTGAAAAGATTTATGGAACTGTTTGATACTATTAGTGATTTTTTAAGTGACAAACCTTAAATGAAGTATCAGTTAGCAGTCGATGGTAAAGCATTTGTGAGTTATTTAGCCGATATCTTTGAAAAACTAAATATATTAAATAAGCAACTTCAAGGAACAAATAAAACTCTTGTTGATGCAAAAGCGAAGATATTTGGTTTCATTCCCCTTATTATGTCAGAAACATGTTAACAACAAAAACTTTGAATAGTTTCATTGGCTCCAAAAATGTGAAGTAACTGATACCGCTTTACTTGTTATTGTCAATCATCTGAAAATTCTATCGGCTGATTTAAAAGAAAGATTTTCTGACTTAAAACAAACTGATTTTCCAACATGGATGATGCAGCTCAATCTTAGTTGATTTGTGTGATATATCAAATATGCAGTACCAAGAAGAACTCGCAGAAATGCAAAATGATAAGTCAGTTAAAACTTTATTTAATATAAAGGGAGCGATGGCATGGCTTTGTGAGCAAAGAGATATCAAATACACAAATTTAACCAAATGGGCAAGAAAACTATTGTTACCGTTTCCATCTTCATATTTAGTGCTGTAAATGATTTACTGGTAAAAAAAAAAAAAGAAATCGTCTGGATATAACAGAACGGGGAGACTTAAGACTGAAGCTAACCAAATTGGAACCTAACATAAAATCTCTCTGCATGAAGCGCAAGGACCTCACTAAATTAAAATATTAAATTATTATAGAAAAATCTTAATTAAAATTATTTCGAATTTGAATTTTAGTTTTTCATTATATGTTTTGAAAATTTACTTACGTGTTTCGTTAACAATTTCTTAGTGATTTCTTCCTAAAACCTATCATTTAAGTTTCTTAATTGAACAATTCAATTTTTTTATATTAAAAATTATGCATATGTTACATAGGGTGCATAAGAATTTTAAAAGGGCTTCGGTGGGGCATGGCACAAAAGGTTGGGAAACACTGCTTTAAACCCTTTAATTGACACCACTTATTCTGAAAACAAGAAATCTTGTTATAATAGTTATGGAAAACATAAATTTATGGTGATCAATAGGCAAGGTTGGCGCGCATATCTTTCTGTACAAAACTGTTTAATACGCAGTATCCTACAGTGGAAAGATCGTAGCAAGGTACTGAATACCTCTGCGCCTCTAGGGAGGGGTGGCTTTTATGGAAATTTGAGAGTCTAACGGTCTTGTGATTACGTTAGCCCATCAATAGTTCAAATCAATAAGATCTTTGAATGTTGATATTTTGACCCGGTGATCAGACTAACTTTATGGGAGTTTGCGTGATTTTCTCCCATAAGTAACGTAAATAACAACCCCTTTCTAACAAATCCAGAACGGACCTTTAGAACTGATCTCTAACAAATCTGTTAGAGGACTTTATACATCCATATTATTGCGTATATATTCTACGTTTCAACTATATATTTATTCCAAAAGACAATCAGTAAACTTAGTTACAAAGGGTTTTTTGTTTTTGTTGTGGTGGAAATTTCGTAGCAATAGCTTTGAGAAAGAATTCGAAACATTGTTCCTTTACCGATTTTGCAGAAAAATAAATGTATTCTCACAGAAATTTCACCTCTCCTTCTTTCGAAGGAAAATTCTGAAAGCCAAAAACTTTAAAATCGAGTTTAAGATAAAAATTAATCACAATTTTTCTATAAAGTCGTTGGAGCTTGGAATACAATAAAATGGCGACTTTGAAAACTAAATATTTGTCATTTCATTGAATAATAGTTGTGCGCGTGGTTACCAGAGTTTAATATGCTCTGAAGCTTTGGCGATTTCCGTTAAGGTGGTTGCGATAATACTTAAGTATTTATCCAATATTCAGCTTCAAATGAAGAATATTTCTCCTTCACAGAACATGGAGATGGTGAGATAATCTATCGCAGTACAAGTGCTTGCAGAGTTGGAAATCAATTTTTTTATGCTAAAATAAACAAATTTGAGTATTTTGTTCTTTAAAACAAAACTTTAAATAAAGCACTCAAAAATAGGCATATTATCGCTTTACAAGTTTCATGAGGACAAAGCATAATGCTCATATTTGCAAACTGTAGGCTTCATATAACTGCCCTCTTGTAACGAAACCGCTCCAATATTTTCTTTTACTAACTGTACCTGCGTACAGGCTTTAGGTTGTCCTGAGTTGAATTTACGATTCATACTAATCAGAGCTCAAAACAAGGCATGTTTTCAGTCTTCCTTCGTAGATCTTTGTGTTCTAAATTTACAATTCCTCTTGAATTTTAAGACGTGTATGGCAGCTGTTGCAGTTTTGCTCATTAATAATCAGTAAATCTCCAGCGGATAAATAATTAAGGTTTGTACGAGTACCGTTTGTATCATTAACAGATTTAGTTCTTAATCTATGGTTGATGCTTTGCGGCCTTCAGATATCTGAACAGCACAATTTAATTAACAACTTTAACTTTCATCGAAAATGTCAAATATATCTTGGTTTCTTCGTGAAATTCAAGATTTTGATTTATCGCGTTACGGTAAAGTGCTTTTGGGATAGGGGATGCCTTTCTTAGGGGAATGGAACTGGTTCGTTCATATTGCGCACGAGGAAAACCTTGAAAATGCTCATACAGCAAGCCCGTTCGCTTCGATTTTTCAGGATTTTGAGAACAATATTTGGTGAAAATGCGCTTTAGCCCACTGCTTGGCGATGTTTTGAAAATCGCCAATTCGGCGCGTTTCTGCGAAACGTCTTTGCAATTAATTGCAACCTTCCCGACACGCTCCGCGAAAACCTATTGTAAACAAAACATAGAATTCTAAACCATAAATTAGTATGGAAACTGTTGCCACAAAAAGATAATAAAATAATATGCAAAACGAACATTATGATCATTAAAATATTTGTCAGTTAGGTTTAAATTAATTATTTACATTTTATGTTGTAATACTTACACATTTTATGCCGTTACATAACCTTCCCGACACGCTCCGCGAAAACGTAACCAAAATGGCATCGCAGAAAGAAGGAATTTTTTTTAAAAGGGCATTAAAATTACAAACGATACCATGTACACACCGTTCCGTTTTAACTTAAAAAAAAATCTGCGAATTGCACAATGTAGGCAACGTACACAAATGAACAAAATAAGCTAAAATAACGAAAATAAATTACAAGAAAATGCCATGTGCACAGCGTTCCTTTTAAACTTAAAAAAAACTTCAGCGAATTGCACAATGTAGGCAACGTACACAAATCAACAAAATAAGCTAAAATAACGAAAATAAATTACAAGAAAATGCCATGTGCACAGCGTTCCGTTTTAACTTAAAAAAAACATCAGCGAATTGCACAATGTAGGCAATGTGCACAAATCAACAAAATAAAATAAATTGCAAACGATACCAGCGTTCTGTTCTTCAGCTGAGCCAAATTATTTCAATAAAAGGCAACAAAATATAAAAATTAAGCAACTTGCACTTCCAATAAAGTAATAAATGTACATGTACATTCACTCACCTCTCTCAGCATCACAGCTAAATCCATACCGACTCGGTATTTAGAGAAATATAAGGTACGAAAATAGCAAACACTCAACACAAAAACACCGCATTCAAAGAATACAACGACAACTGAAATAACTACTTAAATTAACACGTAAAAATTTCAAATAAACCGCTACGTCATCTCACATTACCAATAAAACCGTTCTTTATAAAATAGGAAATACGCATGCGCGAAAACTACATGTTTCCGTAGCTTCAAAATACCCAGTCAGCCATGTTGGCGGATACACGGAGTTACCCATGTTGGCGCGTTTATTGCTCATTCAAAAACAATCGCCGCCAAGCAGTGGGCTAAAGCGCATTTGGGCCCAATATTTAAGCATAACATAAAATATTGATCATTAATGTGAATATCTGATTACATATGGGAAAAAGGGTTCACGAAATGTTTCATTTATGGACCTGTAAAACCAAACCATTCCAATTAGGCGCAAAATCAAGAAAATAATTTAAAGATCTTTAAAAAGGCAGTTTTCTTTAAATAAAAGTGGCTTCTTGTCGGGCGTTAAAATCTAATTGACTTTATGTTTCTAGTAATAAAATCTTGGAAAATAACTTACAACATAAATTCCGCATCATTTTTATGATGATTTTTCCTTAAGTTACGTATAAAAGCAATTCAGCATTGGATTCGGTTATATTACTATTCATATAAAAATGGAATTTTTTTCTATTTCTGTGCTTCCAGGATGAACACTGAAAAATTGTTAGAAGTCGAAATAGCTGCATGCACAAAATTTAGTATTTATTGCACACAAAACTTCATTAGAAGTATCTATTAAATTAACCAGGAACAACATTTTTGTTCAGACTATGAAATAACAGCTATACAATGAAGATATATATAAAAAAAAAAAATGCAAAATTGAGCTTCTCAGAGTACATATCTCTTACGCTGGTGTCTTCCTCGCATCTTACGTTGGAGCTAAAAGGTAAAACCCTTTTACAAAATCCTTGTATATATTACTTAAGTCTGGCAGAGTACATTAGCCGAAATTGAGAGAAAACTGTAAAATAGCATTTGGCTATTAAGAAGTTCAAATTAAATAACAGTTTCATTTTATAGTATTTATATTATAATTATTTCAAGTATTGCAGAACACTACAAAATATTTAAACTCATTCAATTTTTTAAAATTACGAATGGAACACAGAATCCTATCTCTGAATAAAATAGAAATTCACAAATTTTAACCAAATCAGAAAACTTTTAATACAGGATCTCTGATATTTATGTAAACAATGATGACAACAGCCTATTACGCAACTGTAACTCCAATGTTCTATAATTAATTATCACTATTTAGCTAAAATATAGATATTTCAAGTATAAAAATTATAAATAGTGTTACTAATCTACTGCAAAACGCATACCTGAATGCTTGAATACTGGATACAGGTCACACAAATCCACACCTGTTTTCCTTATGCGATTTGTACTGAATTATTTCCACATGCTTTCCAGAGGTAACCACAGTTGTGGTTAATCATAACTATTGTAAAGAAAGCCTCCAAGCGGCATTCATGCAACTCATGACGATTTTCTTTAAAGCACATTAATGCCCGATTACTAATTGAGATGCGTTTCTGGATGACAAAGGGCTAATTAGCATCGACCTGTGTCAATTCTGTGCCAGGGCCGAATTTATGCTGTGTCGATCCTACGCAGTGCAGTTTCTGTGCAGTGTCAGTGCTAGGCAATGTACAGACTATGAATGTAAGCTCTTTCAATGAGCTTCCAATGGACCAGTGGGCCAAGTGGATAAGACAGCTGAATAAAAATAGTTCAGTCCGAATTCAGATTCCTGAAAACGGGCTGATTGCATGCGATTTTCATGGTTTTTCACATTTGTCACTTGAATACTAGGCAGTTTGCTTAGAACATTCTTACAACGCTTTTAGTTTTTTACAGAACATACAGCGCTTTTTAGTTTACTAAGTTTGGTTTTACATGCGTTACCACATACAGGACAAGCGTAAGTGATTATGGGTAGCAGTATAGCCTTATACACGAGTAATTTATAATCTATAGATAAAACTGAGTTCCGGGACATTAAGATGTATAATTTAACTCAAAGCCCGGAACTTGAAAGTAATGAGTGTTCTATGAAAATCTTTTATCTAAAATAACGCCTAGATATTTAACCTGCTTGACCTAGAGGACAGCAGTATTAGAATGCAAATTCGGTAAATCACAGTGTGGTGTGCAATGGACGCATGTTGGAATTCCGATCTGTAGCGTTGTTCACAGTGAATGCGCTTTCTGAGAGTGATCAGTATTCGGTTGTCATGGTCCATTAAGAGAACGACAAAAGTGGCGAATAATTGAACACAAATAAAGGTGGCACAAGATTTGAGTATCCCTTAGAGTGTTGTATGAAGAGTTTGGAGCCGCTTTTTAAGTACTGGATCAGTTGATTGACAGCCTAGTCAAAGGCGACCAGGAGCAGCAACTACATCAGAAAACCATTTTCTGTCGTTGCCGACTCGAAGAAACCACGAAGCGACTGCAAGGGATTTAGCTTTAGACCTTCAGGCTACCACAGGAACTCGAAATAGCCGTTCTACTGCTGCCCAAAGGCTTAGTGTGGTTAGGCTGTATGTGAGAAAACCAATGGTTTGTATTCCACACGCTCCAGCTTCCAGAGGGTACGTTTTTAAACAGGTGCCGTAGTCATGTTCAATAGAACCAAAACGACCGGGCCCGAGTATTATTTACTGACGAGTCTAGATATAGTCTGAAGCGTGATTCTAGGCGTATTTTGATCTGAAGAGATGAAGGAACACTCAATTTGCTTTCCCTTGTCCATGAAATATCGGCGACCGAAGTGCAATGTTGTGAAAAGGAATCATGACAAATGGCTGAACTGAGCTGTATATCTGTCAAGGAGAACCACTCGGAGAAATGTGGACGAGATATTGGAATCACAAGTTAGACTGTTTATGGGTGCTGTTGGCCCACAGTTTTTGCTAATGGACGGAAATGCTCGGCCTCATCGAGCATATGTGGTGTTAGAATACTTGCAAAGAGAGAATATCACTCGAATGAATTGGCCACCTTACTCACCCAACTTGAACTGGACTGAGCATGTGTGGGATGCCTTATGGCGCCGAATTTCAGCAGGCCAAATTCCTCCCCGATGTTTTAGAAGAGTGGCGTCCAATTCTACAAGACTTGATCAACACTTTGCTAAATTCTATGAAATCAAGATGTGAGGTATGCGTATCTGTTCGAGGTGACCATACATCATATTAACGAACATTTTCCCCACAAGAAGTGACTTAACTTTTCCCTCATTTTCCAGTTTCCATAAATTTCGTTTTAATTTCAATATTTTGTGAATAATCAGCTGTCAAACATTGTAAATTATGCTAACTAAAGCTTTTGTGCAAATTTCTATTAATAATTTTTCATTAAATATCAGTTGTGTTTTATTTCAGTCAGTATCCTTTAATTTTGATGACCACTGTATATATATATATATATTAGTAACTGTTATGTTTAAATCCAGACCTCTTTTCCTAGAGAAGAGCACCGTTTCAGACTTGTTCACATTAATAGCTATTTTTCATTTTTGAAGCCTCTGTTGAAGGTGTATAATGTTGTAGTGCTTGAACGACTGAATTCAAGAGATGCATTTTGTGTCATGATCCCTGTATCATCTGTATGCATGGCTAGTGTTGTGTTTATGTTGTGTGGTATGTCATTCTCATAAATTAAGAATAATATTGAGCCAATCAAACTTTCTTGTGGGATATAATCTAAATGTAAGCAAAAGCTATGTAAATAAGTTTTTCCCACTCCCTGTGCGGCCAAGATATGTACTACTACTACTTCTTTGAGTATTATGCAATAGGAGAAGAGAAAGTAAACGCATTTGTTTTGAAAACATTTCGCTTTGAGAGTGGGTGAAGAGTAAGTATTTGAGTGTTCCGAGTGGGACTATGAAATTTTATGTACATGATTTGTATATTTTTACACTTTATTAAACGTATAAATTATAATTCTCTTTTTCTCTCTAACTTTCAAACATACTATGTGATAAATTTTCCGTAATTAAAAACGCTTTTAAAAGTATATATATTGTTTTTAATAGTCAGTGATAGCTATAAATAATTAATATAGTAAATGAGTTTCGTAAGCTAAGTAGTTATTTTGGTACGCAATAATAGTACAGTATTACAAATAATAGTATGGTATTATTAGTATGCACAATAATCGTGTAGTATTAATTATTAATAATGGTATAATGTTATTAGACGCACAATAATGGTATTACTAAGTATCGGAAATAATAATGTAATTTATGAAATGTCTTATTAAGCTTAATGAATTTATTTTTGAATATACAAAAATATGAATAGTTTCATTTTCTGTTATGAAAGACCATGCTAGCTGCGTTTTAATAGCCACTTTTGTTACACAAATGAGTTTTAAAAGCAGTCATAAGATTTTCAGTCATTTGAATGTATATCCTACTATAGTTAAAATTTCCTTCATCAAGTTTATGTGCTTAATTATTCAAATAGAAAAAATCAGTTTTCATTCACAAAATATTTTTTACTCTGTTGTATTTTATTTACAGTTTTGTTTCATTTTATCCATTTGTTTGTTTGTTGAGTTAAAAATTAATAGATATAAATTGTTATCCATCTGTTTCACCCACAGAAAAAAAAAGTACACTAATTTTCAAGCTTATTACAAACTGTCAACATAATGTGCATTGAGAATAAACAAAAGTGCCATTTAATCTTAGACTTCTTACTTGTGATTGCAATGTCAAACCAAAAATACATTACAGGTATTTGGTACTTTTTTAAAATAGTGTACCAGAGTATGAGGGTGAAAATGCGCTTTAGCCCACTGCTTGGCGATGTTTTGAAAATCGCCAATTCGGCGCGTTTCTGCGAAACGTCTTTGCAATTAATTGCAACCTTCCCGACACGCTCCGCGAAAACCTATTGTAAACAAAACATAGAATTCTAAACCATAAATTAGTATGGAAACTGTTGCCACAAAAATATAATAAAATAATATGCAAAACGAACATTACGATCATTAAAATATTTGTCAGTTACCTTTAAATTAATTATTTACATTTTATGTTGTAATACTTACACATTTTATGCCGTTACATAACCTTCCCGACACGCTCCGCGAAAACGTAACCAAAATGGCATCCCAGAAAGAAGGAATTTTTTTTAAAAGGGCATTAAAATTACAAACGATACCATGTACACACCGTTCCGTTTTAACTTAAAAAAAAAATCTGAGAATTGCACAATGTAGGCAACGTACACAAATAAACAAAATAAGCTAGAATAACGAAAATAAATTACAAGAAAATGCCATGTGCACAGCGTTCCTTTTAAACTTAAAAAAAACTTCAGCGAATTGCACAATGTACGCAACGTGCACAAATGAACAAAATAAGCTAAAATAACGAAAATAAATTACAAGAAAATGCCATGTGCACAGCGTTCCTTTTAAACTTAAAAAAAACTTCAGCGAATTGCACAATGTAGGCAACGTACACAAATCAACAAAATAAGCTAAAATAACGAAAATAAATTACAAGAAAATGCCATGTGCACAGCGTTCCGTTTTAACTTAAAAAAAACATCAGCGAATTGCACAATGTAGGCAATGTGCACAAATCAACAAAATAAAATAAATTGCAAACGATACCAGCGTTCTGTTCTTCAGCTGAGCCAAATTATTTCAATAAAAGGCAACAAAATATAAAAATTAAGCAACTTGCACTTCCAATAAAGTAATAAATGTACATGTACATTCACTCACCTCTCTCAGCATCACAGCTAAATCCATACCGACTCGGTATTTAGCGAAATATAAGGTACGAAAATAGCAAACACTCAACACAAAAACACCCCATTCAAAGAATACAACGACAACTTAAATAACTACTTAAATTAACACGTAAGAATTTCGAATAAACCGCTACGTCATCTCACATTACCAATAAAACCGTTCTTTATAAAATAGGAAATACGCATGCGCGAAAACTACATGTTTCCGTAGCTTCAAAATACCATGGAGGTTAGAACCTCCATGCAAACCTCCATGCTAACCTCCATGCAAAATACCCAGTCAGCCATGTTCGCGGATATACGGAGTTACCCATGTTGGTGCGTTTATTGTTCATTCAAAACCAATCGCCGCCAAGCAGTGGGCTAAAGAGCATTTGGGCCAGTATGAGTTTTATGTACAAACGTAAAATAAAGGAACAAATATTGTAATCAAATATTATTAAGGGCAGTAAAATAATAGTTTATAAATTTAGAAACAAAAAATATAATATAAAAGACAAACCATTACAGTATTACATACCGTAAAGAAACAAAATGTATAGTGTTATTATTAAGAAGAGCGACTATCGCATAAAAATTTCTTTTTGCTTAGTCTGTTATATAATATCTATTAAAGAAAAAGAAACATAATGCATGTATTGAATTGTCATTAAGCCAGGAATTTATTTTTGTGCACAAATTACCTGCAGTTGAAGATGCTTTTTCTGTATCCATGATGGTTTGTGGTACTGTTAATAATAAGCAATATACTTCCTCTAAATATTTGCATCAGTCCTTCATCTTCTAACAACTTGGTGTTTAATGGTTTGAGATAAATCTGTTTTTCATATTACTTTTGTATTATTGTCTGTGGTAATTCTTTTATTTATAACTAATTATAATGTCTTATCGAGAGGCAATTCTTTTCCGATATGAACATCAGCATCATCTTCAACAAATTCTTCTGCATAAGTTTGTGTTTGCTTTTCATAAATACTTTTGTGAAAATTTATGAGAAGGGTAATTAAATTTAACCTTGTTAGCCTCTTTTCATTTTCTTTGTTAAAGTCATTATAATTATGTAGAAACTTTAAAATATTTTCTAATGCACTGTATGTTTCCTCTATGCGAATTTTTAATGCACTGTATAATGCTTCAAATAGAGGCATTGCCTGATCTTTAGGTTATTGCCATATAAAATTTATTATTATTGCATATGCTGTTAATAAGTTGGAATTCTTCTGACATAATGTCTCCACAGCCAGATTTATTGGAAGCAGAGCTCATGCAGTTTTAGGTATAAAATCAAACTCACTATAGGAAAAATTAATTTCTAAATTTAATTCAATTAATACTTTCTGAATTGGATTTTTTAATTTCAAAAATCATTCCATTCCAAACTGCTCCAGCTTGTTTAAGAATCTTACATTAGCATAAGTTTTTTTCATTTCACTAGGTATATATTTTTCCAAAATGGTGTTTTTAGTAGGGTAATATTTAAATATCCTAACAACTTTTTCAGTTTTCTTAATTATAGGAAGGAATCTTTGGTAAGTTTATATTTCATCATCATTATTATTATTACAGTAGAAGTCCAGAAATCTGCAGTGCTTGGAACCAGAGGTTGTGTGGATTTTAGGATTTTGCGGATTTCAGGACAGAAAAGATAAATCATAATATTAGACTAAAAGTGTAAAATAAATAAGACATATTAGATACATTTAATTAAATTATTATATACATTGTTACATTAATTTATTATTATGTGTTAAATTATTATTATATACATATGTATTTATTATATTATTCATTTATATTAGTGATTTAGGTATATTTAAAAGCATTAAAGACATATACAATATCAAGTCAAATAAAATAATGGATATTAATAAATCATAAATTTTTTTTAATGTGTTTCAAACATTTTTGTGGTAGAGGTTTGTTTTAAAACTTTAAGGTATTTCATTAACCAGAATTCATTCATTTATTAACTTACTCTGAGTTTATATTAAACTCAGAATAAGTTTTATTTGTGAATTATATGGAGCCAGAATCTCTTGCTCTGTGACACAGCTCTGTTCTAAAGATTTTAGATAATTATCACTGTGCTCCAAACCCTCATTAAAAGATATTTCCTGATTCCTATCAAATTCAGTATTTGTGTCGGTGTCGGAATCGAGTTCAAAACAGAGCCAATGATTTTATCATCGGTTGTCTGATATGCCAGTGTTGGCTCATCTGAACACATGCATTCAACAATATCTTCTTCTTGCAAAGCCTCCTCATTCACTCTTTCTTTCAAATATAAAAGCAATTCTCTTGCTTTAGCCGTTGCTGCACTGATTCGAAAACCAGAAAATTCACTGTCATCACTCTCAGTTTCAGTAATTAGAGAAGATGGCCATACATTACACCAGGCATTTACTAATGTTGTTTGGGAAACAAAATTCCATGATTCAGCTAGCAAATAAATTAAGTCTTTGATGATGATTTTTTTTTATACATATAATCACAAAGTGAAATAGAATGGTCACTTGGAAAGAATTTTTTTCAGAAACTGTGATTTATTTTTACCTTGATACAGATTGGAGGGGAAAAAAAATTTACCATGATGTCAATAATTTGGTATTTCTGATATGTCTCATTATTATTTGGTAATTATGATGTTATTATTCAGTAAGTATTTTTTCTTCGATATTTCATTCTCCATGTTGTGGTTTCCGGAACCTATAAATTGAATGTTTATATTTTGAGAGACAATGTGGATTTCAGGAGTTGACGAATTGCAAGTCAGTGGATTTTCGGTATTTGACTGTATTTATTACCTTTATAGCCTAATGAGGTACTTTCAACAATTGTATTATTATTTTCTTCATTGTTACTCTGTTCAAAGTTAGAAGTTTCTAAATCCAGAGTATTTTACTTCTTCTGCTCTTGATTTTGTTGATATAACGTACTGATTACTCCAAGCTGAATTCCATGAGCATAGCATAATTTCTGGTTTGCCTCATTTAAAGTCTGATTCTGATCATCTAATCCAAACAACCTCCCAATGTTTTTCATCGCCACTGCTCCATCTGTAGTTATGCAGACAATATCTTCTTTCAGAGTTAATCCATGTTCTTCCAGTTTGCAGTTTACTACTTCTATACATTTTGTAGTGGGCATGCTTACTGAGACATGTATGAGTCGTAGATAAAACTTCATCAAAATGGTCATTTTATCCTATTAAAAAAAATCTGTAATTTGTGATGTCTTTAAGTAATATCTTCTTTAGGTGAGTTAGAATTAGTCTTGGATTCTTCTCAATAAATGAATGTTATGCTGTTTTTTAAATATTTATATTTGTCTGTTTGTACTTCCTTCGGAAACTTGAATAATACTTGAAACATGTTTTGCATCTTACCAGCGTATTGTTTTCATCATGTAAATAGTAAAGCTAAGCTGATCTGTTGTTGGCAGATTTTTTATATCATTAATATTCATTATGAGTAAATAAAACTCAAAGCATATATGTTACAAATATAGAACAATAAAGTATAATGCTAAAATATGATTAAAATTATTTTTGAAAAAAGAACTCGTTAGTTTTAAAAATATATAAATATTTAAACATTTAAAACACAACTCACAATTTCACTACCATCATCTTTGAACTAAGCTGTTCTGACTGAAAGACTCTTGGGTGATATTACCATATCCCTAGCAAAGGTATAGTCACTTTTTAAAAGTTAGCATAACATGTGAACTTTCGAATGTAAAACCTAGCAAGTGCAGGACTCTCTATTCAAATTTTAGCATAGCATGCGAACAAAGAGAGGAGATCAGAATGGAAGTAAGACAGCAAATGATTGATGTTGGTACTGCCACATTGATGAAAAAAAGTCTGTGTTCAAATAATATTAGATTTCCAATAAATTAAATTAAACCCTTTAATAATAATAATAAAATATTTATTATTTATAGCTGATACTAAAAATACCAGTATTTTGCCTTAGCAAATACACAGTCCAGTCACATTAATGTGACCATCTGTCAAAAGCCAGAATAACCACCTTTCGCAGAGCGGACTGCTGCGAGACGTGCAGGAAGAGAGTCACATAGGTCCCTGAAGGTGTTCTCTGGGATGTTGAGCCATGCCGACTCTAATGCCGTGGCCAGCTGCGCTAGATTACGCGGTTGAGGATCCATGGCGCGAACAACTCGATCGAGATGGTCCCACAGATGCTCGATTGGGTTTAAGTCAGGTGAGTTTGCTGGCCAGGGGAGGACGGTAAACTCATCCTGGTGCTCTTCGAACCACGCACGTACACTGGCAGCTGTATGGCACCTCGCATTGTCCTGCTGGAAGATGCCATCATCCTGAGGAAAAACAATGCGCATGTAGGGGTGAACATGGTCCGCAAGGACAGATGCGTACTTGTATTGATCCATTGTGCCTTCCACAATGATCAGTGAACCTAGAGAATGCCAGGAAAACATTCCCCAGACCATAATGCTCCCGCCTCCAGCTTGGACCGTTCCGGCAATGGTTGCAGGGTGGTTCCTTTCAGAGGTTTCACGCCTTATACGCCAACGTCCATCTGTCCGATGGAGCATAAAACGCGATTCATCCGAAAACGCAACCTGTCGCCACTCAGTGGACGTCCAGCTGCTGTACTGGCGTGCAAATTCTAGCCTTCGCCGTCGATGAACAGCAGTCAGCATAGGTGCACGAACCAGGCGTCTGCTTCGGAGGCCCAGACGCAGCAATGTTCGCTGAATAGTACTTTGGGAGACACTTTTGGTAGCCCCTTGGTTCATTTTGGTGGTCAGTTGCTCAACGGTAGCCCGTCTATCTGCCCGAACGCATCTCCGCAACCGTCGTTCGCCTCTGTCATCTATGGCCCGTGGTGCACCACATTTGCCACGTCGCTGATTTTGGACAGTCCCATTTTGCCATGCACGGTACACTTTTACCACGGCGGCACGCGAACAGTTCACAAACTCAGCCGTTTCGGAAATGCTTCCACCCTTGGCCCGAAAGCCAATGATCATGCCCTTTTGGAAGTCGGATAAATCGCTTCGTTTCTGCATTACGCCAACGATTGAAATGTTTTCCGAAGCCCTCACACACCCTTTATATACGCTCAACTGCACTGTGCTGCCACCTGCCTTCTGTGATTGGTTATTTAACTCTGACATGGAAAGTACGTGGTGGTCACATTAATGTGACTGGACTGTGTATCAGTTTCATAAAACTGCAAAATAGCATGAAATACTGCTATTCAATATACTGGTGTAATGGTATTGTGGTCACTAGTCCTTAGAGGCATACTTTAAGCAGGCAGAAAGAAGTGCTTCTTCTGTTGGGTTGTTTGGAAAGCAATTTTGTTTTTTTAATAAAAATCCAATATCTGAAATGATCTAACATCTGGACCTCAGTATCTAATTTATAGACTTAGCATCTGGATAATCGCCAATAGTTAATTTTTATTTATTTATTTATTTTTTTTTTTTTTTTTGCAAAAACGGAAAAGGAATTACAATTCAAAAGTATCATTGTACTTTAGTATATACAGAGTAGTCATAAAAAACTTCCCAGTATATGAATACCTAGTGGCCTATCCACTGAAACAGTTGAAATAAAATTTCAGAAATTGTTTTTGAACATATGTGCTCAAGATTATGGTGAATTTAAAACTATAGAGCTGTCATGGCTATGTTTAGAGAGAAAAAAATTTCAAAATTTTTTAATAGCAAACAGCCACTTTTTTCATGCACAAATTGATCAGAGCATTGAAAAACTAAACTGGGTTAGAACGATGCACGTATGATGAAAATTTGCCATTAAATGATTTTAAAATATTTTCACTGTAACTGCAACTGTGAGAGCTCTGGTACTTTAAATCTTCACAATCTCGAGTGTATACCTTCAAGTAATGATGTCTGAAATTTCATTTTTATTGCTTGAGTGGGATAGGCCGCTAGGAGCTCGTATATCATGGAAGTTTGTTTATGACCACCCCCTGTATACATGTAAGATAAGAAAATATGTAAATAAAAATTATAATTTAAATGACAATAACCAATAATTCTTCATTTTAAATTGTGTGTTTCCCCTTTCCGTTCTAAAAATATTAGTTGTTTATAACAACTTTTTCTGGACTGTGTCATTTAAAAAAAAAAATTATGCCCACCTTGTACTTCACACATGTGCAGTAGACTTTTTTTTCATAGTCAAGTATATAAAAGGTTCTGATTCTTAATTTCAGTTTGGCACTAAATAAAACACTGACAGTTTTAACATTGGTGTTCTGTCAACACATCATCTTCATTCACATTGTGCAAATTTTTCTTTGCTAGAACAACATTCTTATCTTTTTGTTAATAAAAGAGCAGAAGATGCTGAAAATACTGCTTTTGATTTGCTGTATTTGATGATAAACGAACATACAAAATAAATAAAGGTAGATACAACCTATTGACCAGCTGAGTAGGGCAATTTAGTGCAAATTATGAATGACCATATCCTTCAGAATTCTGCAGTAAAACAAAATTGCTGATTATAAACTCAACTAATTTGTATGGTGGTGAAAAGAAATTTTACTTTCCCAACAACCTGGTCTATAATCCCATCATGTGTTAACAAGTGCGTGAGTAGATAAAACTGCAAAACACTACTTAATTCCATGTATTGTTCTTCGCTGATTGAACATGCTGACTATTTATATGTGGTTTTTTACATTTTCCCTAAAACAAACCATAAATAAAAATAATCTTTAAAAAATGTTCTTGAAGCCATAGGCAGACCTAATGAGCTTTGTCATAGTCAAATAATCCAATTTAATCTTGCGTTTTAGCACTAAAACCAAAATTTTTTCTGTTACAGATATTCTTCAAATACATGGTATTATAATTACCATTGCTTGTGTAAGTCAAGTTTTTTGCGAAACAGAAAAGATGTTGAAATTGGTTAGATCATATTCATCTAGTCTTTCACGTATGTTTTCTTCAGCTGAGATCCAAGTTATCCACAATCAGAAATTAAAAGAATTTTCCCTGGGTAACAGTAAAGGTAATTAACTTTCTTCTCTCTCTCCTTTTTAATAATCTCTCCTTTTTGCATAATAAGAGTATGCATTATATTTGATCTAATTTGTAAGGTGCCTGCATCTGGCTGTATGGTTTGTAAAGTGCCTGCTGGAACTCTACTTCTTTATTACACAAGGTGCTGATGGATGAGATGTATGAATGTTGCCAGATGATCTGTGCAAAATAAAGTTTCCGAAATACAGAAACTAATACCAATAATAATGTGTGGAACAAATAAAATATCCAAGTAAAAATACATTTTTATATATCTTCACTAAATTGTTTATATGATCAAAACATCTTGAACTGTATAACTGTAACTGCTACCTGTCATACTTTAAAAATATATTTTACAAAATTTGAATCTGTGTAATGCAGATAGTATTATTTTACAGTTAAAAGTTGGAAAAGTAACGTGTGTTTAAAAAATTTTGAATTATTCATATTCAGCAACAAAATTGCTTTTATATGCATATATTTGATTCACGTGATTTTAAAAAACAATATAATACTTAGGGGCTCTTATCAGAATCATGCATGGAACAAGAGCTCATCCTTCCTTTGTTTGAAATAGTAGAATTTAAGATTTTATGCAGGAAATGAAGAGAGAACAGCCACAACAGTATTGTTTTTATTTTTGAAATAATGTAGCTTAAATAGTTTGGCTAATCTTATTTATGAACTTCCTTTGTACTTATCTAGGTCACATTTTCTTTGCAATAATTTGCAGAAATAAAACGTTACCAGTGACATTTTGGTAACCCTTAGCTCTTTATTTGTAACTTCTAGCTGTGTCCCCAGCACAATCTGTGAGTTACACTAACTTACCACAATTAATAAATGCATAGATGTTAAAGTAAAGAAAAGTAGTGAGCAATATTAATGTAAAAAAAAATTAGGAAAAACATGCAGATTGTTGCCATGATTATTGCTTTTTTAGAGAAAAAAAAAGTTAAAAAAAAAGAAAGATTTTTAAAAATATCAGCAGAGACGTTTCGTTCTCAAAAAACATCAGAATAGCCAATAATCATTATTTCTTTTTATTCTAACTGTTTTTTCTGATAAATTGTTGATTTCATTTCGATATTTTAATCAAGACTAAAAAGTGGCTTGTTATAATAGGTGTTTAAGGATGCAAACACTGAAAATCATCATTTTTGTATTGGCAATGAGTATGGTTGTTTATTTGTTTATTGTATTTATAATTTCTATTATTTACATATATTATGAATTTTTTTCATTTGTAATTTTAACTTAAAATTAAGACTAATGTTTTGCTTGAAATATGTATGTTTAGACAAAGCAGTTTTACAGTACAAGGAAATTTCACCATCTGTTATAGAACTGGAGCACACTATTGTACCAGAAAGTTTACAAGGCCAAGGAATAGGAAAACTACTTGCCGAGGTATATGTATAATAAATACTGAAATTGCTCTATGTAATAGTTTTCTGTGTTCATATTTTTGAGTAATTTAAAGGGAATATACATGGATGTTATAATAATATGTTAAATCCTTTCAAGAATATCAGTATCATTGATTTCACTAATGTTTTTAGTTCCTTGTACAAAATAAAGGAAGTATCATAACCATGAAGAATCTGGAGTATCATATTTCAATGGAAGTATTTGGACAATTTTTTTGCATGACGTCTGTACATACACACAGAATAAAGAACTTTTCCTTTTTCAATAATGGGTTGTAAAATGGATTCAAAAGGGAGTTTTTATGATGTTTGTGCATACATATGTATGTATCTCGCATAACTCAAAAATATTTATCATAGAATGTTGAAATTTTGTATATGGGATTGCTATAACATCTAGTTGGGCACCTTAATTTTTTCTCTCAATCAGCAATACCAAATGTGTGTGTATATATATATGTATATACATATACACCCAGCCTCTGACCCGGCCTTTATTTTCGCAATCGTTGCTCATAGGCTAACTGCAGGCGACAGTGAGTTGCAGTAACTGGAACGCATCTGACAGGTCTACGAGCATATAGACCAATCTGCCCTAAGCGTCTGTACGCGGTCTGCCTTGAAATTGTCGTACCAGTGGCTGAAAAGAGCGGACGAGACAGGTCTGAGGCTGTGCTCGCCTGTTTCTTTTGGCAGTAACTTCCAAATACTGGCCCTCATTCGGCGTTGTAACTCTGGGGCGACCTGTGCTGTAACATTTACTCACATTACCATCATCTTGGAATCGTTGCCAAAGCCTGGAGATGACACTCTGGGCAATTCCAAGTTGGTCTGATACTTCCAGTTGAGTACGCCCAAATTCCAGACGGCCGATAATTCTTCCACGTAAAAAATCATCCAAATGCGTCCTTTGTGTCATAACTATTCGGTTATTGCACTGAAATGCTTATAAAGCACCTGCAAACAATTTTACTTCTTTGCCTGTTTTCCTTATATATCACTCTCTTACACTCTCGTCATTGTGATGTACCATCGGTGTCATCTGGTTACTTCCTGAAATTTGCATATGATTCTTGAAGATGTGTGTAGTGATTTTACAGGTGATATATTTATTTTAGAGTTCGATTTCCGCGTGACTCTGAATTATCCTTAATTTATGGACATGTGTGTATATATAGTTTGTATTTAATTAGAAAAATTTAGGTTACATAATAATGCAACCACCTTGGTGCAATTTGTGTGATTTTTTTAATGATGGAAAGGTAAAAATTACTTATTGAGGGCCTGCTGTGGTTTTTGCAATTTTTTTTAAAAAAAAAGATTCCCAAATTATTGATATTTATCATAAGTTGGCAGACATTATCAACATGTAAAAGAAAATATACTTTAACAATTTTAAAATAAAAGTTTTAATTATTAATTAAGGATGTTACATGATACATTAAAAATTTAAATGCTTACTTCAAATCTTTCTGTAATTTTTTTCACTAGTCTTCTTCCCAAGTACACAATAACACTTAATCAGAGAATTGCAGAGACTCGACTTCGTGCAAACCTCGGAAACCGTGGCTATCTACAAAATGCATCTCATCATTGTTAGCTTTAGAAATTTTTTGGCAAAATTCTGTATTCCTGCAGAAATTCTAATGGAGTTTTTACCATTCCTGGCAAACTTAACAAGCCCATATTTTAAAATTAAATTTAAGGCAAAAAATATCACAATTTATTTTTAAAAACCATTAGAACTTGGGATGCAACGGAAGGAACACCTACGAAAATGGCAGAGTTGCTTCACTGAAAGGATTCTTATGAGCATAGTTGCCTGAAAAGATATTATGGCATGTGGTTTCCAGAGTTTGACACCTGAATATTTGATGACTTCTACTAAGCTGGTTGTGATAGCACATAAGTATCAAATGTCTTGACACTTTGTAAAACATTCCATGGAATGTTTGCTGTTCTTGGATGGACATTATCTTCCTGAAAATTTATTTCTGATGAATGTAACAGTATCGGTGATATACATTCGATGTATCATCAGGCCATAAAGTAATGTATTGGATCATTAGAGATCACCAAATGTCATTGGTAATGAATTCTCGAATGATAACGCTATATATGATGGGTGTATATACTTCACAAGAATGTGTGGTGGGTAACTTTGCCAGCTTTGCCGCATATACTGTGAAAACTTTACTATATGGAAAGCTTAAAAAATGCTGAATTCCAAATATGTGAAACTTCCAATAGCTGAGCATGTAGTAAAAAGTGGAATTCATGTTAGAAAAGTCAAATGAATGGGAAATTTTCCACTCTTAAGTTTAAAAACAGTCATCTTATTCATTACCAACATCAGTGTGAAAGCCATTTAAAATTATAAAAGATTTTAAAAAAATATATCTGACATAAAAACTGATTTATTTCCTTAAACATGAAAGTAAAACATCTGATCCAATTATGTAATCCTACCAAGCATGAAAGTTGATGGAAATGTCACAAATCATTCCGGCAGAAGTTTAAACAAACAGATTCTTCTTAATTTAACTGGATAATAAGTAGATGTAAATTACCAATCTAACATATTAAAAATTTAAATCACTTAGCTTAATTTTTCATGCTGTATTGCCATTGTTTATCCTTTTTCTAAGTCACATGTCATGGCTTATTTTGATTCCTTGATCTTGTAACTTTGAAAATAATTTACTCCATGCTCTTCCAGATATTACACATTTTTTCAAACTGTGAGGGGAAAAACACTGAACTTATGACCTTCTTTACGAAAATTAAACTAGTTTATCAAGAATTAGTTGAGTTTACTTTAACCAAATATCATCTCCGAAGTGAGAGTTAAGCATCTTATGAGTGTGTTGTGATATCATGCATATCCATTATTGGCACTATATGACACTGCTTGGTGATAATGAATACATGTTAATAGTATTTATTATAAATGACATCACAAATCTTTCTTTTACTAAATTGTTTGGGGGGGGAGTTATCATCTAAGTAAAAATTGTAAGCGACTGCTGAACTTGATGCATTCCTATATTTATGACTATGACACCAGAGTTTAAAGTCTTGTTGTCATTACTCTGAGTTGATAATGCACGTGGTATATGAAATAAGCGTTGGCGTCCAGCCTGTGTTACATTTTTGTGGTAGTGCTTCATGATACTATATCTCCAGAAGAAGCGGGCAAATGGTCCTGGAAAGCAGATAGCAAAACTGTTGCATTGTCATAGCAGCTCTCATTATTGCATTATATTCTCAAGAAGTGTTATTTTAAGCATACTGGTGCCCTTATCCTTGGTTATGGATGTTTACAGACGTCATCATCATCTGACTGCGGCATCACTTCAGTGTTTTGCTTGTTGATTCTTCAGTATGAACCATTCCTTTTCCTGAAGGTAGTGATTCAACTTCTATTGAATTCACTCATTTAGTTGTACTATTATCAGGTGAGGATTCAGTTATTTTTATTTACCATTACAAACAGTACTTCTGTATATACTATCTGAGTCATTGATTGAAATAGTTGAATAATGTACAGCAGTATTTCTTATAGTCTGGCTTTGATCTGTGCCTACATCGTATACTACATCATTATCCATTTATTAATACAGTTGAAGAATGGAAAAGAAATTATGACTGTGCTGTTATTACAAGAAATAACAGCTGAAAAATTTTCAAAAATTATTGGAATGATTATAATGGTAATCACAACATATTACAGAAGCTAATCCCAAATAAATGTATGAAGAGAAAAAGCAAAAGAAAGATTGTTCTGACATCACTGTTGCAATTTTTTTAGAATAAAAAATTAATTTTGAAAAACATGCATTTAAAAAATCGTTTGTAATAAAGACATTTGAATTTATTAATTGCATTTTATTTTATAAAAAATAGGGAGAATATTTCTTTTGGAACCAATTATAGTTTATTTGCTTGTATTTATTTACTCAGTTCAGACTATCAGCCAGACTAGTTACAAAAATTATATGAGACATTTCTGTACTTGGGTATGTTTTGGTTATGCATGTTAGGTGTGTCTTAACTACGAAGATTTGTGTTGAGTGTTGAAAAATGTTCTATGTAGTTGGATTTATTTCTTTATTTATATAAATGCATCAGAATTTGATTTATATATTAGCTGTACACAGTTAAGTAAACTGTACAGTACATCAACAAAGTGCTTTTCCCTCTGTTATGAGAAGTAGGCATTTTAATCTAGTCTGCAAGGAAGTGATAGAACATTGAAAATGTACTGTACCCATACTTTGCACTAAGTATAGTTTCAAGCTGTGGCAGAATAATATAAATCATTCTTTTCTGTCAACTGCATAAGCAATTAAATGTTGTCCAAATCATCCATGTGCTCCTAAGTATAGCCATAAACTTGCCATTTGTAAATATATTGAGCAAATTTGTGCTGTTATATTTCTCTGTGTGTGCTTGTTCTTGTTTGACATACTACATTTTATAATTTTAGGCTGCTTATTTCTTTTAATTTTCAGAAAAAATTATAGAGCCACTTTAGACAATAGATACTGAATTAGTGAATAAATAACATGACTCGATGTTTAAAATTAAAGAGAATTCAAACTCTGATTAATGTGGAATTTGGGCTGAAAGTTTGATTTTTATCTTCTGAGTTACAAGCAGTTTTCATGATTTGAATAAAATTTATTAAAATATCTAACATCTAAAAAACTATCTCTGTCCCAAAAAAACTGTATATTAAAAATATATGATACTTTCAAGTATTAAAAAAAAGTGCTTCTGTTTTTATTTCATAAAAATCATGTACCATTTTCAGTTTATTAAGTACTTTAACATGAAATCATTAGTATGCTTTATTTTCTTGATGGGAATATGTAGTTTGGGTTTTAGGAGTTCTCCCTCAACTTGTTAAAAAAGTTAACATGAATTTAATTGAATCAGCAGCTGTAGTAAATGCTGATTATTTTACTATTTTATGTATATTGCCTTTATAATCATTCTTATTCATCTCGGGATGGATTAGGAAAATTTTTTTAGGTATTTTATATTGGTTTCTGCATTCCTGTTATTTATATAGTATGCTATGAAAATTGCTGATTTATGATAATTCACAATCCCCTTCTTTCAGAAATTTGCAACGAATATTAAATATCAAAATTATACACTATGTATACCAAATGTTTCTAATTAAAACTTTTTTATGATTTTAATTCTATTAACAAATCTGGAATTCTAGAAATACTAGACATAATTTCTTTTTTGTACTGGAACATATATGCAAAATTATGTATTTATGTAAACACTTTTATTTATTCTATTTTATAAATGTTCCCCCCCCTAAAATTTTACTTTTTCTTGTATTTCAGGCAGCTCTTGAATATGCTATTGACATGAAATTGAAAGTTAAAGTCAGTTGTGACTTTGTTAAAACGTATTTAGAGAAATATCCAAAGCCTGAGTTTAAAGCTGTTTTATTGGATAAATAGTAAGCTTTAATTTTAGCATTGATGAAATAAAACAGTTTGATATTTGTGAAGTAATTATTTATTTTTCATAGCTATAATTTTCTGGATTTTATGCCAATGTTCTTTTGTAATTTTTATATACATACAGAAACGTTTAAGACAATGCTTTTCAATAATAATCAATTTGTACGTTTGTAAATATACTTTGATATAAATTATTGATCTTAAATGATGATTACCTTTATATTTTATTTTTAGTAGAGCTGGCAGAAAGTAAACATACATTTAAGAGGGGGGGATAATGTTTAAACAGACATTATGTAGATCACATTAAGTGAGTGACTTGAAAGCAATCTTAAATAATAAATTTTAATATGATATGTAAATCTCCATAAAAAGTAGTAATACTGTTTTTGCTTGCATGTTTTATCTTATAAGTTAGAAACTTTTTTGCATCACATAATTTTCAGCTTCTTGAATTGAAGAAGATTGCTCCTCGAACATATACCTTCATAATGATGCTGGCAGATTTCTAAAAGTTTGAGCATCCATTAATGGAAAAGCTTTCCATTAGGTTCTACTGAAATTAATTTGAATTTATAAGCTTCAGTATAGTGCCAATTTTAGCACAGCTGTCTAGTAAAAGTCACTAAAATTTTCAAAATATGCCCAAATCCAGAAACTACATGAATAACAATTCTTTAATTTTAAAAAGCAATGTCACATTTTTATATATGTTCTCTTTGTTGTATTCCAAGTTCCTATGGTTTTCATAAACAAGTTGTAATATTTTATCTTAAATTCAATTTTAAAATAAACATTTATGAGTTTGGCTGCAGTGAAAGAACAGGTGTACGAGTTGCTAATGAGAACAGTCATTTTAAACCTCTTCTTAAAGTGATAAACATAAAATTTCCAACTGAGCTTTAAGGGGGGGGAGGCACTTGTAAAATAATCGATTGATTTTCGAGATAAATACTTATTTAAAACTTGTTCTTACAACCAATATGTGGATCATCAGATTTCCAGCCTACAATATTCATTAAAAAAAAAAAAAGGTGAGCATTATAGACATTAATGTTTTCAGATAACTTCACCTGACTACCATAACTAATTTCAACGTAGCTACCCAAGCTCTTGACTTTCATGATACGAAAATGAGAATCTTTTTGAAGTCTTATTTAATGAAGTACTTACGTGAATCCATCTTTTAATGACTGAAGTAAACTGTTCACTTGTTTTCATTAAAAATTTTGATCTAAAAAATTTATTACCTTAAAAGAGTATGGAATGTTCTTAATTATTTTAGTTAAATAAATACATAACTGTTCTTAAATTCCAGTAATAATAAGAAACATGGGTAAGAGAACAGGTACATATTATATGACAGCTCTCTGAGGCTCCAGTGGTGATAGTTACACATCATTATTCCAAGTTAGATTGAAATGACCCTGAGAATGATTTATGTGAAATTCTTGGAAATTGTCATTCCTTCGCACTAATTTTTTATTCAGGCTTTTGCTAACCATGAAACACATAGGCAGCAATGCTATAGAACAGTTGTAAAAGTGATCCTTTAGCTGAAAACTTTGTACTGCAAACTGTTCAAAATTGTGTCCTATGCCAGAGTATTAATTCCGAATGGTATATCTGTAACATTAGAATATATCAGGAACTAAGGGTAGTTCAATTAAGAACACATTACTATAATCTGGCTAGGAAATTTCATGAAAGACAGCAATAAATTGACAGTCCTGTCATAAAAATTGCAAATTATGATTATAATGGTCTAAACAATATAAATAGGCTACTGACTATTTTAAATACCTGGGTTATGTAATTACTCATGTCTTTTGCATCTGTATAATTTGCTTCTCTAGTATATCATTATATTATATATTTATTGTATTGTATTTTTTTTCTCTCTACTGTAATTTGTATGTTGCCTGTATTCAAACAAAATTCAAATGACCTTTTGATTTGCACCTTGCCATATCATATTTTTATCGCAGCTGTATTTTACTCAGTTTACCAGCTCGACTGCGTTGTTTCCATCCTCCTTTCATGAAATCTAAGTTTATCTTTCTAAAACCAAGCTCGAGTTATTTGTTCTGCGTAGGACTTAATTAACCCCCCCCCAAAAAAACCTATGTATTAATTTCCTAGTTTTTATTTATTATTTTTTTTTTTTAAAGCCCAAGTAACTTGGTGTTTGGCACCACTCTACTAGAGTCTGCATACTTTGTAGAGGGGCTAAAATTGGTCTAATTTTCCATTTAAAAGAAATTTAATATAAGATGGTCCTCCTTAAAAATAGCTTATCTGGTTAAAAAATTGTATCAAAGCAAAATATAAACACATATAAACCATATTTCATCACTTTATTGCTTTAAATCATTGAGGTATTGTTGTAGTTCTCTTCTTCATATAAAATTGTACATAAAATTCATCTCTACGATACTCAACACTCAACAAAGTAAATCTAATGAATATTTCGTCCATGCCAACTAACTACAATCACATCGCATTACAGAACACAGTTATCACAAATACTGTAACAGAACTGCAAATGAACAGAACATACATATACATTATATACACAGTAATGCAATAATTTAAAGCACTATATATAATTATGGTTAAAGTTCCATACTTCAGAGTTTAAAAAAAAAATATAACAACTTGTAAAACAACATAACAACCAAAAAAATTAAAATTTGAGCATAAAGTTGATACCAGCATACTAGTTCTTACACTGAAAAGCTCTAAGTAAGCTTTCAAGCAAATGAAGTATTCTCTGGACGATTGTGCATTGTTACTTGCACTATTACATTGATATTGAATAATATTATAAGGATAAAGCACCAATATGTTTTAGGTATTTAGCCTTTTATGCAGCCATAAAACTAATGGCTGCATTCTTTCATCTTATATTTCTATGAAACTTTGATTCAGAAAAATTTCGTTTCATACTCATCTGAAATATATGTATGAAAGAAAAATATAAAACATTTGAATGCATTTTGCACATGGTGATAGCGATATACACTTGGCATCAAACATACAGAGCTCCAAAATTATCACTCATGCAGTATTTTTACATTCAAATAGCATGTATATTGAATAACATGGTTGCTAGCTCTTAGAACTGGCTTCTATAACATTAAAAAAAATTCATATATTTTAAATACCAGCAAATTTGTCATGACACATTGACAGACATGTATAGGCATACATTTAAGATATTATCTAACTAATGGATCCACATTTATGTATTGTTAAAATTGAGATGAATTCCTCACAAGAAAGAAACATATTTTCTACATATAATAGGAAAGGAACTGCACTTCTTGAGGTTACATCTGACTAGCCTATTTTTTTTTCCACATTATGAAACAATGATTTTTTATACAGTAAGTTGTTAATAATTCATGCAAATATACATAAGATTTTTTATGTGGATTTAATCATTACTTAAGAAAGAATAATCTTAATATCAACAAATCCACTTTAATATTTAATTTTATTTGTTAAATATTTATCATAAGACCTTTATTAAAATATTCTGAGATGTTTTTATTACTGTTTTGATTGAACGCTGCTTCTGAGATGGTCTAAGGTAATAATAACTTTAAAAAATGAATCATCAGTGGAGAAACATAAAAAATACTTTTGTTGAATCTTAGAAATCCATAAATATTTCGAAATATTTCACAGTTTGACAGTGTATTTTCCTCACTTTTGTCATAGTATTTATTTTTTACTGACAGTTTATGCCAGGAAAACAGGTATTACTTACATCTATTGAGTTGTACTAAATTTCTACTTCTAATTTAAACTTAAGGATGTTAATACATTTAAAGAAAATAAAAATAAAAGAAATGTATTAATTGTATAAATTTGGAAATTTGATACTCATTTAGCATTTAACACTAAGTAATTGTAGTGACAAAATAGCTTGAAAATCAGTTTAATAATGCCATTTAATATACCAAGCAGTAGCAGTTTGTAAACATGTTGACAAAATATATAACAGAAGCGTATACTTTTAAATTATGACTCTTGATATTTAAATATATTGGGTGTATAAATATGTTTGAAAACCTTTTTTTGTGTGAGGCATACTGATAGCTTATAAAATGCCCCCATACTTTATGTCATAGTAACCGATTCAGAGTAATAAAAATCGTACTTAAT
Source organism: Stegodyphus mimosarum (assembly GCA_000611955.2). Lineage (NCBI taxonomy): Eukaryota > Metazoa > Arthropoda > Arachnida > Araneae > Eresidae > Stegodyphus > Stegodyphus mimosarum. The sequence goes on along the minus strand of KK113051.1, from coordinate 208,897 downwards.
GCCAATAAATGGTTGATGGCAAACAAAAAGGGATTTATTCATCATTGTATATGCTGCAAGCTTCATCAAGGAAAAAGTGACACACAAACACATGTACCTCAACTTATTCTGTTCTTGGAGAGACTATTGAATTGAAAAGCATGTGTGAATTTTAGCTTCGAAGTTGAAAGATGATGATTTCGATGCTGAGAAATAAAATACATGGAATTTTGGAGACTGTTATAGATAAGGAATTGCAAGTTTTGCTGGATGAAGATTAATTTTAAAAAGAACTTGCTGAACATCTTGCATTCACTCGACAAAATGTGTCCAAATATATATACACCATAAAATAAGATTCAGCAGAAAGAAAACAAGATGCTACATGAACTGAAGAGAACAAGGATGAGCATATTGTGAAGTGTTTGCATCTGTTCAATAAATATAAAAAATTTTCCGTATGGAAGACCATGTCAGGTGATAAAAAATAAATATTTTACAATGATCCCAAATGCAAAAACTGCTTGTTCTAATGATAAATAAAGAAACAGCATTAATGCAGAAACGCAATATTCATTTCTAGAAAATGTTGCTATCCATCTGGTGGGTTATGAAGGGTTTGCCCTGCTATGAAATATTGGAACTGGGTCCAATCACTAAATATAGTTAATATGGAACAGATGTTAGAACAGTTGTTAATTTTATTTGTCAAAAACAACAATTATTGTAACTAAAATAAGAAATCAATCTAAAATTTTCATTTACTGACAAATAATTGTATGTAAATGACTGATAATCATTCAGCACTTGCAGTAAATGGCTCGCACTCTTTTGAAGAAGTTTTCCATGATAATACTAGGTCATATGTAACAAAAGCGGTTAAGACTGGTACTTAGCAGGGCAGTTTTGGATGATCTGCCTTTGTTGTTGATGTAAAATGCTGTTCTACATTTTGGGACATGCGAAGTGCAAAAATGTGTTAATTACTTAATCTCAGTGCGTGACAAAATAGTCATCAATTGCTAGAATATGTCACATACTCAACCATAGCAGAAGGCCAAGGATATGACAGTGAATGTTTGACAATTAAAGGTAATGTTAATTTCATGATTTTAAAAGTACTTGAAAATTTATTTGTAAACAGAATTAACACATGATGTGTATACCTACATATAGTGATAAAAATATAATGGAAATATTTTGTGATATTTATTTTCATCCTTCACTGTATGTAATTAATGGAAGAAAGGTTGGTTAGTTTTTTTATTATTTTAAAACTGAAAAAAAACTTACAACTTTCTATTTTAAAACTCCTGTTAAATGTTTTAATGAAATTGCTTTTCATGTTTTGAAAACCCTGTAATTAATTTTTAACACTCCCAGAATAGTTTAATTGGGTCTCATAAAATAATATATTTTTAATTAATTAAAAATATTCTCACATAATACACATGCTACATCTTATAAACTATTAAGTTTTCTTTAAAAAAAGTAACAACAATTATTTATATACATCAAAGATAATATATTTTAATTTGTATATTTGATTTAGTTCTGAATCAGATTATGTTTTCTAATACATATTTGTCTAGTTTTAATTATTTTTGTCACAATATGTTAATTTTTATTTAAACCATTGAATGAAATATTTTGCAATGATTAAATTAAGTAAAACATGAACATTTCTTGCCTTTTAAATAGGAACATTCATTGAAATTGGAATATGAAGTTTATTTATTTATTTATTTTGGCACACTTAATATATGGGACCAAAATATGATTTTAGGTATACTGATATGCATAATATAAAATTATGAAAATACAGAGTTAGATAAAATAAAACTCAGTCAAAAAGTTCTAAAATTTAAAGAAGTAATCTACAGCAACTGATTTCTTCTTTCGTGGATTTTGTGGTAATATTTTACTCATTATCTTACATCTTTTCTTTACATTTGATTTAAAATGTGCAAAAATATTCCTTTAAAATCATATAAAATTTGACATAGTTATAACTGCTAATTTTGAATGTAAATACTTTCTCATTGAAAATTTTGTTTTCCAATTTATGAATTTAGTATAGCAATATTAATATATTTTTAGTTAAAAGTACTAGTTAGAAATAATGACTAATTGTCTTTTAAATTATATATGTATATTGAGATTATAGTGTGTTTTGTTTCAAAGATATACTTCTTTCGAAAAGAAATTTTAAAAATGAAAAATTAAAGTACCATATCAATATATGCTTAATCATTCTCTTCTTAGACAGTATATTATAATGTTGTATACAGTAAAATAAATATTTAAGTTTATTAAAAAAAATTTTTGTCGAATTACATTTTCATCATTAGCATCCCAAAGATATTTTGAAAATTGGATAAAAAAACTTCATTATAATAAGAGGGACAGACCATTCATAATTTGATTCCTCTGAATTACTTGTATGAAATAAATATACTTCAGTTCATGTAGATTTCATGAGCAGAAACTAATAAAATACAAAAATAACATTACATAAGATGATGCTTTTAAGTTCTTCATGTAAAATATAAAAATAATGCTAGTTGTAAGGAGGTATTTTATTCCTTTGACATATTTCAGAAAATAATGTACAAGATTCTTTTCTTGGTGCTTCCATATATTTCAAAGAATATTACCTGCTATTTTTATAAGAAATTAAAATTATTCTTTCTATTGCAATTGAAAAGCAGTTCTAAAATAACATTTTTGCTAATTTTAGCATTTACAAACCTGCAATATCACTCATAATTTTTTAAAACCAATTTCTGCCTTTTATCTTATTCCAAGACTAATATATTTATACTTTGTATTTCCATGAAGTATAATTTTCAGAAATTCCCCTGAGTATTTGTGCTGCAGATTGAACTGCCAATAATAGCTTGCTGCACACTCAGTTTTCTCACTTCGCTGTAAGAATGAACACTTTCATCATAATATTTTATGAAATATTTAAGGTGCTTGAGAGGTTCCTGGAATGATTTTTAGTTAATTGTTACAAAGAGTAAAACACTATATGATAACAACAAAGAGCTGATATCTAATTATCATTACGTATTTTCACTGGACGGCCATTGATTGCTGCCATCAGGTAAAGTGTTCAATATTTATTAGCTTATCTCGTAAATGACTACAAAGGATTATCACTTCATCTCAAGGAACTTATGTACTTTATCATTCAGTGAATCTAATGTTTGACTGATGAAAAGCAATGTACTGCATAATTAAACCTAGATTTGCAAATAGTAAAAAAAGAAATTAAATCTTTTCTTAAAAAATCATTTGTGAATCTTTTCAAGCACTCCATAAATTTGGTCTCCTCAAGCTGTGATGGAATGTGTGTGCGTGTTTCATTTTTCGAGATTCACTGGTGTGGAATTCTGCTGCAGAAAGTCTCCCAGTGTCAATCCCATATTATTGAGATCGCATAACTTCTGGTAGAATTCGTTTTTGATTTTTTCCTCTGGTGTCCGAAACTGCTTCAGACGAGTCACACGGTTCCTGTTGTTGGACATAGGTGACCTGTTTGTAGTTTCTTGTTGATTCTTTGAGTTCTGGTCCTGATTATTCGAATTTGCTGACATATGGCAACTTTTGTAGTGTTCATCTGAAAGGCTTCGTGTATGAAAACCTGTTCCACAACATGCACATACATTGCGAGATCGCAAGAGGTGGGTTCTTGTCTTTAAGTGCCTGTTCAAGTCGGACTGTGTCACTCCATTATAGTTGCAGATCTGGCACATGTAATGCTTTATACCTGAAATGATTATGAAAGTTTTATGTAAGATTTTAAAAGTTATATATCTTATTTTGTGGACTGTTTTGTACTTGTATAATCAATTAATTATAAACACACATATATTTAGAATTCGTATATAGTTACTAGTCATACATTTGGATCTGTAAATGTAATATGCATTTATAACTAAAATTTCCAATCCCAAATGTGAAAATTACCATCTGAATAAAATTGAATTTCTTTGCTGTGGGTACCACTTAGAAGGAACATCTTCAAACTTTTAATGTTGATATCATTTGGAGGGATTAAAGCTGAATATGATATAATATGATGCGAAATAATATCCATTAATGATTCAAAATAATATCAGTTAATTATCCATAGAAATTCTACATATATCAACAAAAAAGTAATAATCTTTTTTATCACTAATGTTTTTACAAGATTAAGCAGCATTTTGAAATTCTAGCACCGGATCGGGAAGCTGCAAAATAGCACTGCATTGGGAAATGTAGTTATATTTTTTAATTTTGTATCAGCATTAATTGAACAGTGGTTTTTAAAATCACATGCATTTCTAAATCAGTTTTGCTTCACTTGAAATAAGTTTACTACTGAATTGGAAATGTTTCTTCAAATTTGCAATCTATATTTTGAAATAAAATTATAAAAAAATTATATATATTTATGTAAAAGCTAATTGTTAAATTATTATGATTCAATACAGTAAATACAGCTGTTATAATATATATAATTACACTCATGTCCAAAATTATGTTTACATGCATAAATTCATGGATTTCTCAGAGACTAATAATTTAATGAATTTTCGTGGAATCATACATAACATGATGACACATAAATGCAAAAGAAAAAATTGAAGATCACCTCATATGATATAAAATTGTAGCATGAAACAATAAAAATGGTAATAAAGTGTGACAAAGAGAGTTAAGAAAAAAAGGAATGATTCAGAAAAAGAATTAAGTCTTACGAATTTAATATGGAATATGATCTCCCCTGACTTGTACACACATATCACAACGTGTTTTAAGGCTGGAAATAACGTTGTTAACCACAGTTTGGGGAATTAATCTCCACTCTTCCAGCAATGCCGTCTTCAGAGCATTTACATCTCTAGGAGGAGGATGTATACGTGCAATTGCTCTTCCAAGGTAGTCCCATAAGTTCTCTATCGGGTTAAGGTCAGGAGAGTTTGGTGGCCAAGGTATTCGCTTAATGTCTTCACTTTCAAGGAATTCATCAACGAGGTTTGCTCGATGTGGACGGGCATTATCATCCATAAATAAAAAGTCAGGTCCATATGCACCCCTGAAAAGTCTTACATAAGGATCTAAGACCTCATCCCGATATATCTGGCCTGTCACAGATCCGCTGCTGAACACGTGTAGGGGCGTACGTCCATCGATCATTATTCCACCCCATACCATCACACCTCCACTACCGAAACGGTCACGTTCCACAATGTTCGAGGGATCATTTCGTGTTCCTGACTCCCTCCAGATGTAAACACGTTTAGAATCACCAGTTAAACTAAACCGCGACTCATCAGTAAAGAGAACATGGGACCATTGATGTTCAGTCCAGTTTTGATGTTCTTTACACCAATTAAAGCGACCCCTCTTTTTCTGTGAAGACAGTAAAACACATACCCTTGGATTTCTGGCATAAAGGCGTTTTTCATTAAGCCTTCTGTATATTGTTTGCCGTGATGCAACAGTTCCAGTGGCGGCTGCAAGCTCTGAACTTAACTGGCGAGCAGTAGCCTTTCTGTTACGACGGGCAGTTAATGCCAGATACCGATCTTCAGAAGCAGTTGTCATTCGTTTCCGACCTTGTCCAAGCCTCCTTACAACACTTCCATCATTTTGAAACTGTTTTCATAGCTTAGAGACTGTCTGTCTTGAAATATTCAGACATGTGGCTGTTTCCATGATTGACTGCCCTGCTTCGAAACGGCTGATAATTCGCCACTTTACAGATTCTTCCAAATGATACTTCGAAGCCATAACAAACCGCTTTGAGTCCCTACACACAGAAATCAAACACTATGTTGCAGAAATTCACTCAAATATTCAGTTTGCGCAAAGCGCTTGATTCACCCTTAGATGACGTAACGTCTAGATTTGCATATCACAAACCGTTTGATTACTTTTGATTGGATAATGCAAATTAGGCTTGTTTTTCACACATTCCCTGCAAATACGGATCACATTGATTCGCTATTTCATTGAATATCATCATTTTTGGGTATGTAAAGATAATTTTGGACATGAGTGTACTTTGATATGTTATTGCTTTGATCCTTTTTGCACTGCAACTCGTCTGTGTTTTGCATCTAATCCATAATTAGCGTGCTGACTGCCTCATGAAATGATTGCTTTATACTACCAAGTTTGCACTGTGCAAACATGAATTGCAGTATAAAGCATCTTTCTAGAATAAAATGATTTTTCTATTATTATGTTTTTCCAGATTCAGTTTGCTGTATTGTTATCAAGCTTTTTATATTAATTTTCCTATAAAGTTTAAACACACATCATTATGCATGAAGCTTTGCGACAATTAATGAAATCCATAAATGAATAGTTCAATACAAATTAAGATTCTACTTTCATTTATTATTTTATATTTTTTTTCGAATTGATCGTTTGGGGGGCTGAGCATGTTGAAATGTTGGAAAATCTCAAAATTATATCACTTATTTTATATTTAATTTTTTTTTCTGTGGTGGTTAAGTAATTTTAAAAAATACTCTCTGTCTCTATATATTTTTAGATGAGGAAATTCTTATTGCAATTCTTATATTCTTATAGATTTTTCCTAGAAACATTGAAATTTCAAGGTTGAAAGATTTTTCTTAGAAATGGTTATGTTACAGATGAATTTTTCACTTTTATTTGTCCAAAATTCATTTTTTACAAGGGAGGGATTAGTATTCTTGTCGGAAGCCCTCTTGAAATTTTCTGTGCTTCTTCAAACTAAAATTCTATTTTCTGTTCACATGTACACATAATCACTATTATTAAATGCATGATTTTATTTTTCCCAAAAGGGTAAATAGCTTCTACGAACAAAACAAAAAAACTATAGGTTATAACTTCGAGTTTAATAAAATCTCTTCATGTGACATTTAAAAAATATTTTGCTCTCAGGAACTTATCTCTTAAATCATTTTATCAAGCGATAAATATGGCCAGTCTCACAAGTCTATGAAATGTGCTTATGAATTCAGTGATTGTCAGTATCTGACAAACTAGAAAATTGACATTACTCCAGCATTAGTTATTGTTAATTTCACTGTATAATATGAATTTTGTGATTCATATTCTAAAGCATGGCTGAATAATTAACGTGCATTTTAAATAATTTTGTCGGACACCATATGACTTTCTTTTGTGGCCCATTAAATTACACATTTTTTGCTGCTCTTTATTTAAACTTAGTCAAACTTTTTCATAATGAGTACAGTGCTTTTTCAATTATAAGTATAGGAACTAGAAGACAGCACTAAGAGTTAGGTTTCGTTATCTGTCTTAATTTTTTTTTTTTTTTAATTTGACCTTGCCAAAATGAGTAATTTTGCCATTTAAAACACCTCTGTGACTGGAGGTATGTGACTACGATTAACAGTTGTGAAAATAAAGACCAGGTGAGTAGGTTGGGTGTATATATATATATATATTGATCTTCATGAAAAATTGGTTCTAAATTTGTTTTAATAATATATATATGAAGGTTTTATCAATTGCAGTAATAAAGGGGAGTTGCATAGCTAGATTCCATATATAAAATTTAAATATTCTATGGCTAATCAGTTTTGAATTATGCAAAATGCATACATACATACATATCATGAAAAAAATCCCTTTTGAATCTATTTTACGATCTGTTTTGAAAAAAACAATCCTTTATTCTGTGCATACATACAGACATCACACAACACACACACAAAAAAGAAGAAAAAAAAAAGAGCTCAGGAACAGTCAGTCACAATGGATATTTCTCTTGAAATATGATACGCAAAAGTTTTCGTGATTACTATACTTCCATTAATTCATACAAGGAAGTAAAAATCAGTACTATAATAAGGCAATAATCTGAAACATTTTAGGGAAAATATTTGTTTTTATAACACTCCAACTGTTTCTTTATTGGAAAACATCTCATTGAAAGGAATCTGTTGTCAGTAAGAACACAAAAAGCATATTTCCAGGAATTGGTCAGCATTAATGAGCAGGGGAAAAGGCTTCTAGTATATCTAACAGATTGATACATATTTCTCTCTGCTGTATTATGATTAACATTCAATACCTTCAGATCATCAATTGCTATTTAAGAACAATTTATTTCTCTGTGGTTACAAGAGAAATATAAAGAATATAATTTTTATTTATTTGAGATATATATGCTATAATTTATTTAAATTTGAAAAACGTTTCCTTTTTATTTTGATTCTGTATGAAATACAATGCGTTTATTTTATTATTTTTTTCAGGTATTACGATCCTGAAGTAGTGAATATTAATGAATAATTTTAAAGTATTTCATGGATGAAGAGAGAGTTTCAGCAAGATGTCTACTTTCTTCAAGTGTATATTATGGAACAGTATTTATATTAATAAATAATATATTTAATGTATCACATTTATATTTTAAGTAAGCTAATAAATACTTCTTCCTTCCCCTTTTTTTTTAATATTTATTACAAAATTCTTTCATCATTATTTGATATAATTAAAAATACACAATATTATATTTAAGGGCTTAAGTATAGTGGTCTTAAATTCAAATTGCACATGGGCCAAATGCATGAAAGCAGCTGTTGGGCTACACCTAAAATGATAGGGTATTTATGTATAGGTATGTGTATGTGTAAATGTTGCACCACATAGATAGAGATATCATCCCTTTATAACTTGAACAACCTGTGTGTAGTGTGTTGCATGTAAGTTAACAGACCATACTGAACTGAAACATATTTGAAAATATATTTCAGTAATATTCAGTTGTATTTTCTACAGTGTTTTTCTTTCTCAAATTTATAGTTTCTTCCTTGTCTCTCCAGCCAAAGTTATGAGATTCATTCTTTTGGTTAAATTCTTTTGTCTTTTTCCTTTATATGCCTAAACATTTATTTATCGAAACATAATAAAATAATAAATAACAATAATGCAAAGTAAAGATTAATATTTATTTCCTATCTGAAATTTTGGTGCCTGCAGTGATAGCTAAATGTTAAATTTTTAAGCTGACATTGATTTCAAATAATTTTAATATGTTGAATTAACCACTGAATGACTTACTTAAACTAAAAAATTCATACAATTGTACGTAAACAATTATAAACTTCTCTATTTATTACTACATAACATGAATACTTGATGGCATTTCAATTCTGATAAAGCTTGTAGCTTTGGATAAAAATTACTGGAAACTATCTTCATCGGTCAGTCAGGTTCTTGTCTCAGATATTTTTATTTTCAATTGTGAAAAATCTCCGCATGTATGTGTAAGGAAAGTAATTATTCTTATTGCAAAACTTCATACCTGAGCATATTTATGTTTTGATAAGTGACAAAAGTACAAATAAAATTTAATCATATCTATACCTTTAAATACTTGAATAAGATTTTTATCACACTGGTAAATTAGCTCCATTTGTAGATTTTATGGTGTGTTATTCAGGCCAATGGTAAGTTTATTCCTTCCTCAGCTCTTTATTGAGAATATGTAAATGTCTGGTTAAGTCAACAAGAAATGCTAAATCTGTTATCCGTGTATCGTTATGTAGCTCCGCAATGGTTTTATTTATCTTTGTATCATGAAAATTTTGATCCCTTTATTAAATTTAAAAAAAAAACTGGTTTAAAACATATCCTTTAAGCACCTTGCTATACTGAATAATTTCTCTGTACTCACTTTCAATTTTTTTCACATAGTGCATTAAACTTGATGATTCAGATCTCGTCCATTTGTAAAGTTTACTGTTCTGGTTATTGTTTCAATAGCCATATCCATCTGCAAACTTTTGGCACTGTATTGCAATAAATATATAATTAAAATGGATTCGCAGGCCACCAGTTTGAGACCTCGGCTTTAGTACATTTTAAGAAGTAGTGCAATTGAACATCAAAACATAAACAAATTGTAGTTATTAAGTTGAATTTGATATTTTTTGCAAGATGGGCATTATTATACAATCTGTAGAAATGAATTGAACAATAAATTTCTAACTGAACATATTTAGATTAAGAATTGCTACTTTTTATGTAATTATGCACACTAGCCTAATATTATTTATTATGTAATCACACTGCATTAATTATGAAGTAGAACTGATTATTATTAAAAAAGTATTTTTAGATCTAATATACTATATCTTGTATGTCTAAAATGTACAGTATTTGAGATATATATATACTTGAAAACGTTAGTAAATGGCTCAAATTTTAATTGATATTACTTTGATGCTTAGTGAAAATATTCAATATAGTTACAACAACATTAGAATGCTTAAATCTGTTTAATAGTAATGGTTATTTAATAATTTTTAAAGTTATTATTGTAGTAATGTGTGACAAAACAATTGTTTCAACATGTATTGTAATATTTTCTTGAACTACTTTCCAAGGGAAATCGCAACTCCCACGTAACTAGCCTTTTCACCGGGATTTGAACTTGAATCGAGCTACTAGTATTCAGTGATCTTGGTGCTCGGCTGCTGGTGGGGCCTCATTAACTTTCATGCAAATGATAACTGAGTTAGCTTCGATGTCATAGTTCGCTTTTAAAAACAAATCTATAAAAGATGAAGCTTGGACTAGAGACACTAAAGTTTAGATAATTTCAAAGAATTAAAACTAGAAGAATAAATTCTGTGTGCAATGATAATATATATATCTTGATGTTATCTGTAAGGGCAGTACATTGGCCTAAGGCATGTAACTGATGATGAGTAATAGCTAGTCATGAGTAAATGGTCATGATTCACGATATAATCTCTGCAGTTTTTCTTTTAAATCAAATTAACATGCAACATATATCTTTGCAAGTATTTTCAATGCAATATGAAGAAGAGTTTCATTTGTTAATGAAATGGTTAATTGTTTGATCTCTGTGGAAGCAAAGCAAGTATTAAGTGTGTAGAGTCTCATATGTTTTGGTAACATACACTAAGTCAAGACTGCTACTTTAGTGACTTATCTAGATAAGCAACAGAAACATTTGAAGCATGTAAAGGACCCTTTTATTTAAAACTAAATAAGCTGAACAGAAGGCACACCTGGTGCTTACAAATCAGCAAGCATTTATGGTGTGAACTGAAAAGTAGAATTTTAAATTGAATAAAATCCAGATAGCTATTAGCCAAAGGCTATGTGGAAATATTTAAACATGGAAGTTAGCTCTTAACCCGTACTGGCATGATAGAACTGTTAGCACCAATAAAGCAACACTGTAGACAGGAATGCTTTTTTTTTGTCATAGAATAATAATTAGTAGCATAGCCTTCAATAGGCAGAACAGGCTGTGACTCAGACCCTCACTTATATACACACAAGCCAATTTGCATTCAGGCAGGAAAACAGAAAAAAGTAACAGTACAAATTCATACCCTAAAATAACTGGTTAGTTAACATAGTATACAAGTTAGTATTCAGGTAATATTTAATTATCTGTGGAGAAGTGAAACATATAGTTATATACTAGATTTCATTTTCTTTAATGCACATTAGTGTCTGAATGGTCAAAGTCACTAAATGATTATAACTGCATTAAAAAATTCCATGCTTTGCACTCTAGAGGCCTTATCACTCTAGAGTTTCTTTTCTTTTTTATTTAATATGAATTATTTCAAAAATATGCAGCCTTTTTCAGGGAGATTATCATCTCAAGTTGATAGTAGATAACTCTTGGGCTGGCATAATCATTTACCAAATAACCATTTAATAGCAAAAGAAAAAATATTCTCATTCAAACTGATTTAATCACCATAATAACCATACTATTTTCAGGTATGGAACTGGATCCACTAGTGGTCAAGCATTGAAAGCAGTAGAGCATGTTGATACTTCAACAAATAATTGAATCACTTAAGACCTGCATGGGATTTTCTCAATATGTAACATATATATCAGTTAATTATCATATAAAGTCTTCACAAATGCATTCTTATCTAACCCACTAGTGAAAATTGTAAAAGCAAATTTCTGAGAAATAAATAACAAAAGGATACAACAATAAAAACAAAATCTGAAGGTAGAAATATTCTAATAAAAAAAATTCAGGAAAGAAATCTTAGTTTTGCTATTTTTCTGTAAAGTGAAATTAGAAAATAATGGAATTAAAAGATATTGCAAATAATAAAAAATGAAGCATTGCTCATATTTACCATATATACCAAATGAAGCATTGCTCATATTTGAAATTAGATTGTATAATTTAATTACATGCATGTTTGGTAGGGCAAATGTTTTACATAATTTGCCACATATCTTCATGTAAAACACTTTAGGTCAAGATGAGAGGATGAATAAAAATTGTTCTCATTCATTAGCTCACTCACTACCAAGGAAATCTCTAGAGATAAATATCTCATCAAGATTAGCAACACTGCTACTCACTAGATACAATCAGTGAGTAATCAATTTGCGAATAAAAAATATAATTATTTCATCATGTGTTTTTCCCCTTTTGTGAGTAATGTTAAAGAAGCAATCAAATGTATAAAAAATATAATGCAAACATGTGTGTACAGATAAATTATTAATTTTTAAGAAAACTGTAACTAGATTTTAAAAAATTAAATTTGTGTTAATAAGTGCAATTAAATTTGTCTATTAATAAGTTCAGTGGTTCTTTCAGTGATTAAGTAATTAGCTGGCTGAAATATTGAAATATTTATTAGCCCTAACTAATGTTTTCAACCGGTGACATTTATAAATAAATATTTTAAATTAATTACATATAGATATTACTACATCAACAAAACTTTTTAAAAAAAAATAATTTTTTTGACAAAAAAAAAAAATTGCTTATTTTAAACAGATGCGTTAGAGCTCTTCTGGTTTGCTTTCATTTTTTTTTTCTTTAATGTGAAAAAAGACAGAAGTTCAAAATATTTAAAATGACTTTCCAAAAAGTTGATTTGCAATGTAAAAATAAATTCAGTAATGTTAAAATGAAACAACCCCCCCCCAATAATTCTGTTTTTCCTCTGATTATTTCTTCTTATTTATGATAAATTTCTACACTTAGTAGGTTAGATAAGAATGCCCTTGCAAAGCATTTTGCATTGGAAATTAAGTAATATTTATATTAGACTATGAGATCTGGATATGGGAAGACAACAAAATTCTAACTGAATTCAGCTGATAAATAGTTAATATTGTCAATCATTTAGACCAGGATTGCTTCACCTTTTCCTTGATAATAAGTAGATGGCTTGTAAAGCTTTAATTTCAGATTATTTTGCAGTATATTTGATCTATACATACATATCAGATTGAATAACAATTATGTTTTGTTTTGAAAAGATGCTGTAGTCAAGTAAGAAGTTGGCAGGAAAACAATTTCATTAAAATGGAACATCAGACAAAATGATGCATATTCTCCTAACATTAATCATTTAAAGAATTCAAGGAAAAAATTATGTAATGTTTTTTTATATCTGAAAAAAAAAGAAAGCTTGTTTTTTATAATTTCAACAATTACAAATGAAATGGAATTTAAAAGATTTTCCTAGTATGGCACCTTAATTCAGATAAATGGAAAGAAGACATTTAATTATTAACACTTTTAATTATACAAGCAAATTTGATAATAACATTGCTTTTATCTTGGAAAGGAATTTTCTGTAGCAACTGTAATGTGCAGCAAAAAACCTAGAACTCATATTTAGTCTAAATCGTAAGCCATTTGTACTTGCTTATTCAGTTTTGGAAAGAAAATGCTGTATTGCAATAATATAAGATGTAAATGCAAAACATTAGATCAGAAGTTCACAGCCAGGGAGAGGGATGTGTTGAGCTTTTTATTTATTTTTTTATTTAATTTTATTTAACTTTTTATTTTATTTATTTAACTGTAATAAATATTTAATATTAGTCTATCAATATAAAAAACTACTTTTATTTGAGGATTGGAATTTATTAACTTTTCTATACTTTTTTATTTAATTTATGAAATGCATTAAAATAATCTAAATACATATAGTATGTATTTTTCAAGTTTTGGAAAGGAGGGCGGGAGATAAGCTTCTAGCAATGGTAAAATGAAGTTTATAGACTGAACTTGGCAAAATCTAAACTGGGACATTTGAAATGAAACAGAGTGACTGTAGTATCTGTGCAAGTTGCTATCTAGATTGTAACTATGGACAGGTATGTAAAATGTGAGTAAGGTAAAATTTAAATTAACAGATTTCAAAACTTACCTTCATGTCGCATCATGTGGACTTTAAGCTGACTGTTTGTTCTGCTACAGTAACTGCAGTATGGGCATTTGAAAGGCCGTATATCTGAAAAATTTCAAAAAAGTAATTAATTAAATAGTTGCTATTAAATACTGTGTTGTCAACATACTGAATATTTACTAGTATTTATAATTTTTTAACAAATTTCATATGTTACATTATAACCCAGTTATTTAAAATACATGTTGGAAATCATTTGTCAGATACTATAAGCGGCAAGATAAAAATAAGATTTTTTTTTAATACCAAATCATCAAACACTTATGTGAATAATATTTAATTCTACTTTTTACCATGTAAGTACAAATAAGTTTTTGAACAGCAGTTTGGTTTCTAGATTAAGATTCCACTAACTGATTTGAGTCTTAGAAATCATTCAAGGTTTTACTTGTTAGAAGATAATTCAAAATCTAAAACCTATCTGTAAGAACGTTTTAATAAAAGATCCTTTAAAATTATGCAAGAAACAAATCAGCTGACTTTAACGATATTGATAAAAAATTTACAGAAATAATTGAGTAAATAAAAAGTAATATAAAAGTGGCAATTTTATTTTAGAATAACTTTTAGTAAGTATTTATAATTATTTGTTTATGGCATACTTATTCATTATTGTAATGGATTAATCTCATTTCGTGTATGTTGATATTTAAAATTCCAAATAGTCTACAAAGAATGTAGTGTAGTCTTATATTTTGATATAGCTTGAAAAGATTTGGTCAAAAATTTTGGAATTATTACTAATTATTATTTTCTTATATAATAGTTTCTGGCATTTTAACTTCATTATTACCGAAAAGATAGATGTTTTAGAAAACAAGCCATATGACAAAACGTTTATACATGCTGTTTTGCAGTTAATTTGATATTGTGTCAATGTTTATTTTAAATGTAACATTAGAGAACTGAATTAAATTATGTATAATGTTAAAATTCTCTGGTGCATTATTTATCCATTACTAGTTATATACTATGTTTAGGTATAAGATATAAATTTCGAATTAACGTGTTGTTTCTTTTATAATTTAGTGATAGCTCATTTTTCATTTTATTACTAAAATAATGCTAACTGGCATATGAAAATAACCTTTTTAAAAAAGCAATAGGACAAAAATTTTTATTTCGAAGAATTTATTGATATTGATTTAGAGCTAATATTGTTTTACTTAATGTGATTTATTTAAAAGTAAAAGAAAATTACTGTGTTTTTGATGAAAAGATTTATTGTTCACCAACTTCTAGTATGATTTATGTGATTATACAAAAGACATTGTATTAATGTATCAAATCAGTATGGAAACTGCTGTCTCGACTAACATGGAAGTGAGCATGTTAAAAATCATGCCTGATTTTATATTACATAACATTTAAAAATTTGAGCTAATAGAAATATAAACATCAGAAGTACATATAAACATATTAATACACACTCGAAAATATGAGCCCCCCCCTTTTTTTTGCTATATTTTACTTCTAAACTTTAGTAAAGTCTTGTAATATGAAACTGAGTGTTGAATAAATGAAACTGTAAAATGACAGAAAGGAGTTTAATTATCATGCTGTATAGAATAATTACACTGTTTAAAATAGTAAGCAGACGAAACAGTAGTTATTGTTTGTTTATTGGGAGCAGCTTAATCATCTGACAACAAATGGCCCTATGGCTTAATTAGGCTGTCTCAGATGTAGGTACAAATGCACATTCACACAGCACACACACTAAAGTACAATTCCTGAATTATGAAGTTTATACACAATAATTAATTTATATAAACTGCATAACTACTGTGAATTATAATAGCCATATCTAGTTGAGCTATTTCAGTTTAGACATGTATCCTTTATATTAGTTACTGGCAGGCCTTTGGTAAGTTTTCCTAATTTTTCTTTCGATACCACAGTAAAACATTGTATTTAATGAAGTAGTTTGCCTATTATTTTAATCAGAAATCACGTGATCAATAAATAGCCAATAAAAAGATTTGAAGCTTCCAAATGACAATATTTAGACTTTTCCACAAAACTTCAAAGATTTTACGTTTCTGAGGAAGGAAATGCTCTAGTTTCACAAACCTGTTATTACATAGATAGGCATTTCAGTACATGAAATGTTACTGATGATGAAAATTAGTCATGCCTTCTTCATGAAACTTCTGCCTGAGTCAACCTCTGAAAACTGTCAGGTAAATGGAGTAATTTGAACACAGTAATTCTGCTGTTTCGTACAATGAAAGTTTGTGTATCTCATTCATTGGCCATCTCAACAAAATATTGAGTCTGTGAACTTTTGTGAATTCTGAGGGCCTTATTTACATCATCTCTCTCAAGAATAACAGTAATATTTTTAAAAATATGGGTTCCTAAACTGCAAGGAATTTCAAACAATGCATATATTGTCATCTGTGAAGGTGGCACTCATTAGTTTCAAATAAAATAAAACTAAGCTCATTGTGTTGCTTTGACATATGTACATCATTCTAGTACATATATTGTTATTATGTAATAGTATAATGAGTATTATAAAACTCTCTTTCTCTCTGTGTATATATATATTATGAGGGCTGGCACAAGACTTCTTGGCACCCAGTGCAAACTCCACAAATCCCAGTTCTGCCGCCCAGTTCATTTCTAAATTAAAAGATTTCTGCTGCCTTGAATTCTGCCATCCAATGCAGTCGCACTGGTTTCACATGTTCTGCCACCAGCCCAGTGTATTATTTATGCTGTACCCTGTATAAGCTATGCTTAAATCCCTTGGTTACTGGTCACTCAGCAACATGATAAGTCATTTTTTGAAATTCAAAATGTTGATGCAAGTGTTTAAAAATTTGATTCAAGTGCTTCTATTATGTGCAAGGTTATTACACTAAAACACACACATTTCTTAACCTAAAATCCAAAATGCTACTGATATTCATAGCTATTGAGTAATATCTATATAGGAAAAAATTTTGTATATTACTATGCATAAATGATATCAAAAAATTTAAGACTAATGAAATTTGCCTCAGAAAAATCAGGAAAAAAAAGTTATTCCCAGGAACACCTTTGTTGTTTAATAGGATATGGCAAAGCATGTAAGGGCTATGCGCTTGTGGGAAGATGAATCTATGTAACGGATTGTCAAATGGGAACTAGTCTCAAATTTACATTCATATGGTTTTAAAAAAAAAAAAAAAAAAACTGCCTTGCTGTCAGCCCATTCACCCAGCCTCATACCTGAATCAAATGATTTAAAAACTTTTGTACCATTTATACACTGAATTATAAATGTATCTTTTTTCTTTTCTTTTTTGCCTGACATTAACCATTTTTTAATTTTATTGATTTAAGCATTGTGATTTAACTTGAAGGAATCTGAGAATGCAATGTTCTTACACATAAGCCTGTCCAGAATCAGTGCAACTAGTGAAGTTGCATCAGGTGGCAGACTTCATAGATGGAAATAATTTTGAAAGCACTGGGCAATGAAATTTAAAAACACAAGAACTGCAACTGTTAACAACATCGGAACATTTAGTATTGGCCCTACTCAGATTTTATGGATACATTAATGCAAATAGATATCTTTATGTATGTGCTACATAAACAGACATAGGTAGAATCCAAAGTTTTCATGACAAATGATGTAATGTGAGATTAACTTTTGCACATAATAAATTTTCTTCCCCTTGCCATTTTCATTTCTACACCCTTCAGAATGCCATTCCTTATATTAGTATAACTAATACATAAATTTTGTACATTAATTAAGCTTTCCAGTATTGTGTGTCAATAAATGTTATCATTTATATAAATAAAGGAAGGAACTTCTATGGAATAATATTTTTGAAATATTTATTACATGCCAAAAGGTGCCCAAGTAATATTTAAACAAATCTACCGCACTATGAAATGAATAAAAATCTAAAAAGCAAAATTTATTCAGTAGCACATGCTGAAAAAATTAAGACATTTCTTAACAGTTTAAAAGCTGAAATAGAGATATAAGTTCTTGATTCCTGTGCCCACTGGAATACAGTAAATGAACAAAATGCACAACAAAAAACAAGACCAGCATTCACAGTTTCTATGACATATTTTTATGAATTTATTTTAATGGCAGAATAGACAGTAGAGTCCACTCCTCAGCTACATTTGTTTATGGGAGAAACTGATCCTTTGTCATATGATGAGCATGTTTTAACTAAATTACAGATTGTCCTTTTTACTGTTTATATTTTACTTAATACTGAAAAATCAAATGCCATATTAGATAGTAGTTGATGATTTTTTATGTAGAAAAAATTCAAATTTACATCTATGTTAAAATCTTCTTGGGAAGAAGTGTTATTTGTTCAAGATGAGTAGCTGAGATCATTCTTATTTTTATATTAAGTATTATGTAGTTTGAATTCTTATAACTTTAGAAAAGAAATGTTAATTTTTTTTTAAATACAAATATAATATTCTAAATATACTGAAAGAAGAATGATAAAATTATTTTGCAATATAATGGTAATATATTAATAGCATTAAAATTCTACATATAAAATGTATCACTTTCTTAAACTGAAATTTCGATTATATGTTCTTCTCATTAATTGTTCTTTTTTTCTTTAATAGTCACTTGAATGACATATAAATGGTGGGCATTTTAGTATATATATATATAGTATGCTTATAACTAATTAATTTCAATGTTTGTAAAAATTTTTAGAACATTATAAATAAAAGCATATGGAATTTATTCATTTGAAAATTTGATGCATTTTATGACAATTCCTTTAAACTTACCTGCATGAAAACTCATGTGCCTGTTGATATCTGTGATCGAATTAAAACTTTTGTGACAGTAACTACATGGGAACAAACATCGAGATTCAAAAGCATCTGGTAACTTTATAGCTGTCGAATTCTGCACAGGAACATCATTGTATACATTCAAGCTGTTTACAAAATATAGTATATATAATTATTCAAAGTATTCAATTAAAGAACTCTAAAATAAAGTAAGAAATTATATTTTTTTTAATGTTAAAATATCTTGCAGTTATCATAAACAAAATAAACTTAAATTTTGTGAATGAAAGTTACAAAAGTAACCGTTTCTTGTTTTTAGTTTTTATATATGTATATAATGTGAAGGAGTATAATCAACTCGTAAAAACAATACCATTTTCAATTTTCTTTGTACTTCACTCTCTGAACATATTAAGGATTTATTAATATATTATAGTAAGAATTACTATATCTGTTTTCAGTATAGTAGTCATGTCAATTAAACCTCAAATTTGATAAATTTAAAACATACTTATAATTGTGATAAAATCTTGAATGTTTTGAAAATCCTAATAGTGTGTTAGTTAAATTATGAAAATAGAATACAGTTGCTTCTGATTCTATTAAGATTTATCAATTAACTACACCTGGGTGAACCAGATTGTGGACTGAGGAGGCTTTTTCAGAAAATAAATAAATAAGATTGTTTATTGTGGAATGATGGAAAAATTACAATCACAAACCATCAATGTAAAACAAAACTCTCTATTAAAATACAAAAAAAGAAAAGGAAAATGCATGAGAGCAACATTAATAGGATACTATTACTGTTGCTATCCCATGCTATAATTATTTATAATAACATAATATGATATAATAAATAATATGTAAGTATAATATAAATGATATCACAATCATTTATTACTCAGTTCTTCATTTCGAAACCTATTCCTATTCTTTCATTATTTTAAGTAGTTAACAATAGTTTTCTATTAATTATTATATGGGTTATTCTCCTTTTGTGTGCTTTTTTAACTGCCCTCCGATTAACTGTGATTCTGAATTAGCTATAGATGTCACCCCTAATATTGTATCTGTTAATCAGGAGTTGACTGTTACATCATTCATTTAAAATTCATGCATACGTAAATACAATTAGGGTGCAGTGCTTATATAAATGTAATGCAATGATTAAAAATATAACTTGTAAAAGCTGAATCACTACCCTGAAATTTACAATTATTTTATTTAGGCATGTCCCCCCCCCCATATGATAGGGCAATTTAAGTTACTGCTGTATGAGTAAATTTCTATGTACATTGTCAGTGTATTGTTCATAACCACAATAAAAACAAACATTAATAGAGAATATTGTTGAGAAATACATAAAATACACTTCGGGTTGATATTTTTTTTTTAAATTTTCTGTAAGTAAAATTTATGCTCATGTACATGAATACTGCTGAAAATATTACTAAAAAATGTTCTTCCTTAAAACATGCTTTTTACAAAGCTCATGAAATCAAATTTGATTAGCTTATATTCTCATTTATGCATTTCCATTTTTGTTTTTAAAGTATTCTTTACAACCATTGAAATGTATTTAACTATTTTATATAGACTGATCTAATTGTTTGGAAGGCTATTTCAAGAAAAAATTGTACTTTAAATGAGTTGAAATGAAAGATGGTTAATATTTAAAAAATGTTGTCTCCATGGTTATGTATGGATTTCCTATTTATACCATTGAAACTGCTACTGAAGAAATAATTTTCACTTTCATTGTACAAGGTTTAAATTCCTACCAACAAAAGACAGGGAAAAAAATAATTAAACTTTTTGTACTCAAGAAATGAGTGCCAGACACTGCTCAGTATATTGTGGTTGGGTTGGCATTCAGCTTTTTACAACCCAGTTGTATGTCTGTGGCTTCTTAAGTCTACCACCCTGTACTTCCCTAATTTTGAAAAATTGTGCCACCTGAGGTAGCCATATCATCTATGGTGCCTGTTCTATATTGTGGCAGTGTTACAAAAAATTGCGTCTTGAGTGCAAAGAGTTACTTACAATACAAAAGGAAATCTTTAAAGGGAGTACTTGCCCAAGACTGTTGTCACTTTGAAATGATAAGTTCCTGTCTTGTACTTCACCTGTTTCTAATTCTCTATTTGGAGGTTCTTCCACTTTCTCTTTCACTGTTGGGTTTCTCATATCAATAGGTTCATTCACAGCTGGTTCAATATTGAAATAATTTAATTGAGGAAATGCTATTTCTGGTTTCAAAGTACCATCTGAAAATAATAACAAAATATATTTTAATACATATGTTCTTAATACCTTCAAATTAATATTCTCTACTATATTTGATATGCTTCTGCATAGTGATTATGCTTTCATTAGCGTTAGATATTTAAAAAATAATAAAAAAATTAACATTAATTAATTTTGAGCTTATCATCATTAGAAATGAGAAATAACAAAAACCAGTTTGAAAGAATATCAATGCCTTTAAACATGTAAATTTGTCAGGTTTTTGATAAAACAGCAATGTTTTCAATGTGTTAGTTGCCATCAGTATGGTTAATTATGATTAATGGAATATATTTCTGCTATCAATGAAATTTTAGCGTGGTTTAGATGCAGAAGAATGATACAAAAAAATATCATAGTTGACAGTATTTAATTACACCAGAGATAGTCATCTTAAGCAGGTGGTCACTGAGAGGTTTAACTGTATTATTATTGAAAATTTTGGAAGCAAATGATTATTCACATGTAAGTTAATGAAATCATCTAATATATCTATCCCAATGCTAAAAGTAAATGTTTCATGTTCATAAAAGTTATTTTCTAACCTAGTGACATGAAAAGTAACAGGTAATCTACAAGATTTCTTAATATCTTAAAAATGTTATTATTTTTTATTGAAAATTAAAATATATTAGCAATAGAATAAAATCTGTTTGATATAGATTGCATTTAATGATTAATAGCAAACTGAAAGGTGAAACTTCATTAATTTCAAAAGAGCTTATAATCAGTTTAGCAAATGAAAAAAGTATAAACTTTAATATTTTAAAACAAACATACTAAGAGCTTCTGCAGCTGGTAGCAAACTGCTCTCAGAGACTGCTTCTGTGTGCTTTTCAAGAAAACTATTTTCAGCTATTGAAAACAGCATGTCTTCTCCACCAAGATGTAATGTTTGACAGGACATTGTAGATAATTTAAATGGCCTTCCTTTCCTTCGGTTGCCAAGAAGAGATCGTTTTGGATCTTGTAATACTTCTACAGCACCATTGTTACCCGTCTCAGTGCCATTGGTTAAATTTATGTCTTTTACATCTTCAGCCACCCCAGGGGAAAGTTTTGGAGGAGGAACTTCTCCAAGATCCTGAGAAGGAGACAGTTGTGTTAGATGAGAGGTAGCATCAAATAATTTTGGCATTGTTGTTAATGTGTTTTGTTCATGAAAATTTTCAGGGATGGTAGATGCAATTGAAGTTGATAAATTTTGAGGTTGATCTGATTCTTGAGTTGCTTCTGTTTGTATTTTCACAGAGCTGCTATTAACATCTGTTTGGGTTGGAGGATCTAATTTATTCTGTCCCATTGAGTTTAATATCCTAACTGCAGTTTTCTTCAAAAACGAAACCAGTTTCTGAGAGCTGCTAACATTTCTCATCCTGTTAGGGCGTCTTCTATATGGCAGAGGTTCTTTTTGTGCTGATTCAGCATGAAAGCGTATTATGTGATGCCTCAGATTTCTTAATTCACTAAATCCCCTGCCACAAATTTTGCAAAAGCAAGCTTTTACACCACTGTGAATTCGTTCATGTCTCTGCAGTGAGAAAATACGGTCAAAAGTTTTAGGACATAATTTACATTGGAAAGTGCAACCCTGAACCACATTTTTATCCTCAAAATTCTCCATTGTGCTGTGATTTTCTGTAGAAGCATGGGAATTATTTTGAATTGTTTCATCCTGATTGTTATTTCCTGATTGCACCTGAGGCTGCAAAGCTGCTGCAAAGAAAGGAAAGAAGCCAGGTTGCATGAGGGGAGGTATTTGTTGAGGCATAGGAAAGAAAGGATATGGCAACAACCGTGTTGCAGGTAAAACATTTTGTTCACTTGGAGTGACTACTGGAATAGGAAAAGGATTTACGTAGTAGCTGGGTAAGTAAGGAGACGTAGGCACATACTTTCTATCAGATGCTTGGTGACATTCTAAGTGAGAATCTAACTCAGTCCTCCATTTGAAAGATGCACCACATTTCTCACAATCTTTCTCCTTACTTGAATCATTGTGCAAAGCTAAATGTCCGCATATTACCCTTAAGCTTGCAAAAGCTTTGCCACAGAGACCACATTTGTAAAGAACATATTTCTGTTGAGTTCCTGGATGAATTGCTTCCAGTTTTGATATCAAAACACTTTCAGACGTAACTTGCAAACTTTCCCAAGATATAGGTTTTTCGTTCATCAAACCTTCTTCTGTTGCAGGAGTGCTAGGGAAAAATATATGCGGTGGCAGGACAAATGGATTAGAAGCATTTGTATTAGTTGTATTATTAATGCTAAAGGCAGTACCAGTTGTATTTGCTGTTGAACTTGGCAGAGTATTTGAGTAATAAGGCATTTGTTTAATGTCACTATCACTTATGCCCATTAAATTTCTTAGAGTTCTCTCAGCTTTTTCATTATTATTTTCGGACACATTATTATTAATCTCGTCTTCATAAGAATCTGCCTTTTCTTTTTTGATTTCAAGAGTGAAGTCACTATTAAGATGTAAATCTATGGCATCTTCATTTTTATTTGGTTGTGTTAATTGTGGGGATCTGCTTGTGAAATTTTGTGTTGCTTGAGAGAAGAACTTTTGTTCAATCTCTTCATTTGGATAAGTAGGTAAAAAGGAATAATTCACTTTGTCCTGGGAACATTTTTCTTTGTTCACAAGTTCTTTCTTACTATGGTTGTGTGAGGTGCTAGATCCCAATTTTGACTTCTGCAGCCGAACATGAGGAGGTATCCAACGCCTTTTCTTCAGTCTGCTTTCTAGTGCTGGACTAAGATAAACTTTTTCATCATGCATTGACCTGAGATGATACCTGAGAGTGTATATTGACCTAAATTGTCTTTTACAGTGAGTACATTTATGAGTCTTAATGCGTAATATGGGCACCTTTTTCGAACGATCTTTTTTCTTTTTCTTTGACGTATAATTTGGATGATCCTTTTTAGCCTCACTGATGTTATCTTGCTGTTCTAAGAATGTATCATGTTCTTGTTTGATGGATGGTATTTCGGTTTCATTTTTGCTTGTATCTTGGTGCTTTATTTCCTCTTTTACATTATTTAAGCTGTTCTCATTTTGAGAACTAAAAAGACCAACAAAGCTTACTGGGCCATCACTTGTGCTAGAAATTTCTTCACCAGCAAGGATTTCTGTGTCTTCATCTTGGTCTATTACTGCTGGGGTTTCTGTTTTTTGTATCATGAAAGAATTATGCATGAGTTTGTCCATCATCATTGGCATTTGGTTTGGAAAACTGTCTTTCAGTTTTGATGTGTTTCTTTTAACTTTTCTATGATCCAGGACATCAAGGCGGTGTGCTGACAAGCCATCTTTGATGCCATGACTGAGGTACTGGTGTGTGAGTTGGCTTCTTTTACATTTAAATGTCTTATCACATGCCACACATGGAAAAGGTCGTTCACCTGTATGTACCCTCATGTGGCGTAAGAGATCTGATGGTGTTCGGGCATGTTTTCCACACACTTGACATTTTTTATTTTTTTCAGGTTTATATGCATAATGAGGAATTTGCACCATGAATGATGAAGGAATGTTTTCTATAGGACTTTGTCCAATTTTGGATCGAGTTCTAGTGGTAGGACCATTTTCAGTAATACCATTCTCATCCTGAGATTCTTGGATTTGTTGTCTACAGTTTTCTTGGCCATAGGAACTTGCATGCATAATGCCTGCCATTTCAGAGACAGTGGAAAGACGTTCTGGTTCCCTCTGCTTAGACTGCACAGGTACCTCATCTCTGCTGTCCATGGGGTCAAAGTCATATTGTTCCATGGTCAAGTTACTTTAGCATCCAAACTGAACAAAGCTCCATTTCTTTTTCACATCTAAAATATAATAAAAAAATAATTTAATCTAAATATAATTAAATTTAAATATCAC
Organism: Stegodyphus mimosarum; assembly: GCA_000611955.2. NCBI lineage: Eukaryota > Metazoa > Arthropoda > Arachnida > Araneae > Eresidae > Stegodyphus > Stegodyphus mimosarum. The sequence continues at coordinate 183,703 of KK113051.1, read as the reverse complement.
ACCAGTTGTATCTGGTAATAAAGAAATAGGAATTGGAATAACTATTGCAAAAACCACTGTATAAAGTGACTGTAAGAAATAAGAAAATAGTGAAATATAGCAAAGGATTTTACATTTCCCAGCATATGTTCTTCAGGGGATTGGCAAACCGAGAAATGCAAAAGAAAAAGGCCAGGAGATGCAAAATTAAACTTGTATATATATTATTTTATTATATATGCCTAT
>KK113051.1:157578-174251 GCA_000611955.2 Stegodyphus mimosarum | reverse complement strand
CAGATTTGTTTTCAATAAGATGTGATTCCTGCACAGTTATCACATCATTACTCTTGCCCAATAATTTCCCTATACTTGAGAGCTGGCACGCCGCAACTGAACAATGATTAAGATTAATATTTAGTAACGTCATGGGAATAAAAGACAAAATAATGCAATAGAAACATTTACAAAATTTAAACTCCAAAAAAAAAATTAATCTCTACTACATATAATAAAACAAAGTGTATGTGTGTGTGCGTGCGTGTGTGTGTGTGTGTGTGTGTGTGTGTGGAATTTTTTTAATTTTATGTTTTGTGACCAAATCGCGACATTTTGAGACACAATGGGCTACAGAAAAGCGAGATATTACTCTATACATTTCATTTTTACATCGTCGTGAAGCGTAGACACTTTGCTATTTTACGAACTTAAAATAAAATTCGTATTTCAATAAATCGATCAAATACGAATTTATTTAGGAAAGTGAGCTTAACACCTTTTCAGGGGAATTTTTTTTTAAAAACTTATTTTAAAAAATGTGCTGTTTATTTTCCTTTGATTTTTGGATACTTTAATCCTTTCGACTCCTTTTAAAAAAGGATTTTGGAAAAATAAATATATTTTGTATTTTTTTTTAAATTTTTTAAATGAAGCTTCCGAATACACTTCTCACGTCTCAGATATTTTAAAATGTAGTTTTGGCAACAATTTTCCTTTCTTATTGTTGTTGATAGATTTTTGATGAAATTGCATCATTTTGAATAGTTTCATTCTTTTAAAAATTTCGGTTTGGCAACAATTTTTCATGGCATTTTAAGAGACTGAAAAGTCTAAGAAATTAAAAAGTTGTTTCTTTTTGCAACGGTAAATTGTTTAATTACTTTATTAGGATAATTAACATTTTACAAGGGATATTGTTTATTTCATTGTAATATTATGTTTTAATTATATATAATTTTAATTATAAAAAAGTTTTGCATGATATTTTTTAATCTGTTTAAGTTCTTAATCTGTTTATACCATTTGAGTTCTTAAGATTTTGCAAAGGGAAGTTGGTTAATTTATTTATTAGGATAAGTAATATTTGTATTAAGGGATATTGCTTATTTCATTGTATGCTTTTTATGTGTAATGCATTTTTAACTGATTTTTTTTTTCAGTTGTTTTTGTTTCTTTTTCGATAAAATTGTTCTGCAGAGTAAAATTCTGTGCAGTTTTCAAATTTAATGTTTGGTGTTCTCTTTAGGTATTTTTCCGGTACACTTAAAAGCCAGAGGAAGGCTGGCCGCGCAGCGGCTAGTAAATAAATAAAAATAAAAGCCAAACCGCAGTTATAAAACTAAATTGCACAAATTACCTATATAAGTCTAATTATACATCTACATAAGTGTTCCACAATGTATTTAACTTCTTTTTTATAGACTGGTATCCTTTGAGGAACGTATCATGATTTGTATGAAATGTGTCATTTGAAACTCGACAACTAATTATAACACAGTTTCTCTTCCATACAGTGATATTTTTCATGTTCTCCAGAGCATCTTACGCAGCTAACCCTATTTTTACTGAATTTTAGATATTTTAAACAGTGTTTGAGCTGAAGTAAAAGCCTGACTAGCTAAGATTTCCATCTGACATTTTGCATTAATGTCGAAAACTCTGTGACTAATACAATTCGCTCTATCTTTACTCATATAAAATGCAAAACGGACACAAAAACCGGAGCAGATACAATCCAGTTTAAACTTCTCCACAATCTCTTCATTTTTTTTTATAAAATTAAGAATCTTATATATAATAACTCTAAGTGCGATAAATTTAATGCTCTTATCTTTTTTTTTTTTTTTTTCCAAATTTTGTTTTTCTTTAATAACCTTACGAAGTTTCTTTGTGTCATTCTTATCCTTAACCCTTGTAACAAAATCTGCATTTTTTTTTAATAAGAGTTCAAAACTTCGTTATTTACATCTCCTGGTTGTAAACAGGAAGATAACTCATAAAAAAAATTGTGATAAATCATTTTACTAAAAAAATCTGAAATGTTTCAGATTTTAAATTACGTCCAAGGGACGTTTATTTAACATTCTGTGTGTTACCTTTATTTGTTAAATACCATGTTCTTCGCACTTAAACCATAAAATTCAGTTCAACAGCAATATCGCAAAATAATTTTAAATTGAGCATATCTTTAGAAATTTCGGTACACGCTCTCACGCGCTGGAGATAAAAATGTTTTTCTGTACAACAGCTGGATTGCTGGCTTTGAAATCTTTGAGTTTGTTAATGAAAAATTCGTTAAAGTTTTAGAGAATATTGTTACGAATTTCACATTTATTTGGCTATTTATTTAGAACTGTAATTAAAATTCCTTTTTATTTTCCCGTGCAACGCACGCAGACGATTTTTGAAGAGAAAGCTACGTCAAAAAAAATAATAATAATAATAATAATAATAATAATAACATGCATACATTTATGCAGATTTTTCATTTTTTAAACTTTAATGCAGAGCGATAACATTTAGTGGCAACAATTTGAAAAGTGAATCGGGCATTCAGAGTGAATCAACGCAAAATCGCAAAACGAATGTAATAGTCCTTCGGGACTAAATCCCTTTGGACTAAAAATATCAATATCAGTGGCAGTAGGTTTCAAGATCACTTCCTTTCCTTTATTTTCTAAAATTTTTCTCTTTTCATTATTCTTTTCTAATTTAATATTATCTCTTCCATATCCTTTATTTTTAAGTAGATCTTTCATTTCACCGATATCTTTCCAGATATTCTTCAATTTATCATATCTACTTTTAATAATATCAATCATATTTGCATCATTGCAACATCAAGAATCCGATCAAGTGCTGCATTCATCCATCCAAAATTCTTCTCAACACGCCATTTTTTAAGATCTGCTATCCTCTGCACGTAAAGTTCCTTAACAAAGTCAATAACCCATCAGAAGAACGAACATTTTTTCCCTCGAGATACTCGTTTCCAAGTTAACCTTTTGCACTATTACATCCCTTTCCTTTTATTACTATTAATATTATTCTCATCCACCACCACTGAAAAATTTCACAGTTTTTAGAACCCATTTTATGTATTATTAGCCACTAATATCGAAAAATAAATTAATTCACCTTGGAAAGGCAATAAAATCTAGCACATAATCTTTCAAAAACACATACACATCAGCAAAATGTTGACAACTACACAAAATCTATATACAATTAGAAAAATGCAAAGTTCAGTGGTTTGGAGAAGTGCAAATAACTCACACAAAAATCTGGAGTTAATTTTAGTCTGGAACAGTCTGGAGTTAATTTTAGCTAATTTTCAAAAATTCGCCTAGCATCCAGATTAGGCTAAAAACGATCTCAAGACGAAAAAAATTAAAAACTCAATGACTAAATTCACTTTCACTTCAACTTGCTTAAATCTAACACTGTCCTCTTCCTTAAACCTAACTATAGTTAGAATTTTAAAACTTATACTTTTAAAAGCAGTGCATACAAATACAAAACAGTGATAAAAATGCAAACCGCAGCATTTAAGCAACACAATAAATGCATTTAAAACATACAGTACAGTCTATTTACTAAAAAATAATGTACTCAATGTAAACAATGTCTTCCTTACCAGGCCCAACCACAGCTAGAAAATTTAAACACTCATATCTTTAAAAAAAAATCTGATGTACACCACATGACTTCCTTATATGGAATAATAAATTAATTTTGAATTTCATTTAAACTTATTGAACTGAATTAAATCTACTTCGTCGATAGCGCATAGACCACAATAGAATAAATGCACTCTTTAAAATTCACTATATTTATTTATCATAGCGACACTCTGACGCTAGGTTCACTTAACAGAGTTGCATTTATTTCATTTTATAACTCAGAATGTACAAAAATTATATCATTTCAAGAATTATCTAATCGTTGCCGCATTCTATTCAAATACTATAATAAATCTAAAACGATGTATAAAAGAAATTAAACAAACAAACAAAAAGAAACAGTTTTTCACAGACGATTCAATATTTCCCATTCAATTAATTCAGTTCTCACTTCGCAACAAGCCAAAACTACATAAAAACTCAAAATAACAAAATTAAAAAAAAAAATTAAAAATTACGAAGTAAATCTTAAACACTTATTACCTCGAATAAATTCCAGAATTCATTAAGAATAATTTAATTCGCAATAATAAAAGAAGGCGTTAAAGAATAATAAAAGAAGTCGTGCGAAGCTTAGTTTCTCTAGATTAGCAACAAATCCACTACTAAGTTTCAAATGCAAACAATGTGGCTGCTATGGGGGGAAAAAAAATTAGGCTTAGCGGCACTCAAACAACTTTTAATTTTTTTATAATTCTACACATATAACATGCAGGTTAACTAAAGACATTAAAAAGAACAACACAATTCAATCATTTTTAAAGCCCCCACCCCCCAAAAAAAGCACAATTAACAAGCATATAAGAATAAAGAAACTGAACTCGCTGAGCCGAGTAACAGAGTGGATATATTACATTTATATATAGCAAATTTTTAAACCCGTTTAAACTTTAAAATTTTGCATTTTAGTTTTCGAAATTGTATTACTATGATCATTTTTATTTTGAAATGTTTTAATTTTATGTTTAATCCCTTTACAAACATGCAATTATTAATATTGTTGAGGAATGGCCTTCCTTTGACTCCAATTTACTTTTACTTTAGATGCTTTAAATTTATTTATATATATATAGTAAGAACTTTAGAACTACACACAGGCGAAAGTTGAAATTCATAATTAATAAATTTCAAATAACCATATATATATATATATATATATATATATGTGTGTGTATATATATATATAGAAATCAGGTAATCAGTATCGTAGTTTTTTTTTAGCCCAAAGGGGCGATAGGATAGAAGGGCTGCTAGTCTCAAAACGGCATATTGTAGCATTCCAGTATAAACGGTGAATCAAATTTTAATGTGTATATATATATATGGGAAATGAAATATATGAGAGAATTACTTAAGGATTGTAAGAACCATGATCCCCTACCTATTTCCATTTTAATCCTATTTCCATCCATCCACCATCCTATTACCTATTTCCATCCATCCACCATCCTATTTTGCATGCATATAAAGTTCAAATTGTTCAAATTTTGGAACCGAATGATAGGCCTAGGAGGATGGCCTATGCAACAGATATGCTAAGGAGGATAGAAGATGATACTGAATTTCTGAAGCGCATAATGTTCTCCGACGAAGCATCCTTTCATCTTTCTGGCATTGTTAATCGCCATAATGTGCGCATATGGGGACTGAAAACCCCCATGAATACCGTGAGGCACAAAGGGATTCCCCAAAGGTTAATGTGTGGTGTGGACTAATGCACGACCGAGTCACTGGGCCTTTCGTTTTTATAGAAAAGACGGTCTCATCAGTCGTATACTTAGACATGTTGGAAAACTTCGTATTTCCACAACTAGAAGAGCTTCAGCCACATGTCTTTTGGCAACAAGATGGTGCACCACCTCACTGGGGTACCATCGTTCGTAGTTCTTTGAATGACCATTTTACAGGAAGATGGATTGGGCGAGGAGGTCCAATTCCTTGGTCACCCAGATCAGCTGATATAACGCCGCCGGACTTTTTCCTCTGGGGATTTGTAAAGGACAACGTTTACAGGAGGAGAGTTAACATTGATGACCTAAAAGCCAGAATTACAACCGCAATAGCCTCTGTGGATGCCGGCATGCTTGCCGGTACCTGGCATGAAATTGAATATCGACTTCATATTCTCCGAGCGACGAAGGGGACACACGTGGAAGTTCATTGACAAGGGTCATGAAACTTTTTGAGTCTATCTAACCTTTTATGTTATTAATTTTAATCTTTCTATATTATTTTATGAGTTATTAAACATCAAAATGGGCCCGGGACTTTATAAACACCCTGTATAATTTGTTTTTGCAAAACCCTCCATTTGTAGCAATTTTTTATTAAATTCCCCTCAAATAATCGCATTTATTTCTCCATTCCTTTTACTTTAGCAAAAAGTACTTTCATTTTAAGTACGCATTCCAACCTGGCCTTTATTTAGCCTTTACATTTGACAATCAAATTTTTCGATAAAAAATTTGAGCTTTACATTGTAATTAATACAGTTTTATTTTTTTTCGATAAAAAATTTGAGCTTTACATTGTAATTAATACAGCGTTTTATTTTTTTATTATTATTATCTTATTATTTTATTATAAATATTTCTTTCGGTTGTAATTAATCCACTTCTTTCCCTTGATTATAAATGCTTTATTTCGGCATTACATGTATGTTTTTCCTTGTATCATTTGTTTCTATTTGTGTTCGGACAACGAAAACGGGTAGGGAAAAGAGACCAATTTAATGAAAGCCTCAAATATATATAGGTTTATTGAAGAATTGTATAAAAAATATTTTTTTAGAATTAAAAACCATTGTCGTAATTGACGATAGAGGTCTCAGTGAGTTGATCGGAATGAAACTCGTTTTGTTGTTCAGTTAATTGACTTTGTTTAAAGCTTCAGAAAACTTTTCCCTTGACAAGTTCTGTTTGGAGCTTTAAGTAAAAAAGATTAACTTTGTCTTTTACAGTTTTTGTATTTTTAAACTTTTTCTTTTACTTTTTCTGTTCCCAAATGTATATTATAAAATTTGTAAGTTCATAAAAATGGAAATAAGTAGGGGATCATGGTTCTTACGATCCTTAAGTAATTCTCTCATATATTTCATTTCCCATATTACATGGTATAAATTTCGCACCACTAGCGCAGATTTTGTCATGGGGGGGGGATAGAAGGTAGAGGAATTAAAATCATAATTCCTTTTTTTTTTCTTCCTTTGATACTGGTATTTCTCTTCGGGTCGCGTTTGGTGACAGACTGAGCTGACTTCGTTATTCTCGCAGAGATCCCAGCTGAGTTTAAGCGCGAAACATCTCTGTTCCTGATTTAATGGACCCAGTGATGTGCAAATGACTAAAATACTCAGAACATTAATTATTTATTGACATCTTTACTAGTTTGACTTGCAAGTGTGACTTGCATTGCAAACTGACCCAGTAGCTCGTGAGCTTTGTTCTAACGATGGTTTTTCGTTGTTAGGCAACCAGACCCAACTACGTCACAAAACCTGGTTTAAGGATTTTACCCAAATGTTCTAACGTTTCGACTTAATGGCAACTTAGTTTACGAACCAACCAATCACAGCGACGCAAATATTAAGTGACATCCAGTCGGTTTCGCTGAGTCAGCTACGTACATGTGTAGCTTTCCTTTCCTTGAAAGGCTATGGATTGAACCCTGTTAAATAAGCGTGAATGACTTTCATGCCTTAACAAAGGCCTGAATGAAATCTTGGATAACAGTACAGAACACTGGTAATCCGTCTCGGGACAAATTAGCATTATAATAGTTTTCACAGTTTTCCTGGCGTGATATACATTGTAAATATAGAGTCACAAATTCTACAGGAAGGCGTCCCTTCTTAGATAGTTCACGTTTGTATACGTTGCCCAATAAATAACCTATAATTGTACCTTATTACATTACTAGCCTTCGTAAATATGATAAATTATTTTTAAAGTTCATTTTGAAAGAATATGTGCCCATTGACAGAAAGAAACCACTCTCTTTTAGATTATTTAAATGCAGTATGGATTTTTGCAGTGTTTCGGCAGTTTGCATAAATCAGTATGTTCATTCGTACATGATAATGACCATCCATCTTTTAAACACAAAGGCGAACTACCCCAGATTCTTTAAAAAAGTAATTATTATTACCTATACGTGATTTTGAAAGTTGTACAAAATAATCAGTTCGTTTCAGCCTCCGCCCCCAGTCTTCTTTCTGTTTTGTTCCATCCCCCTTTTCGAATACAGCTCGCATTTTACCTTCAACTGAGTACGTGCAATTACATAGCGAACCTTGTGGATGGTTCGAGAACAGTATATTCAGAAGAGCACTGGAACTTCTGCAATAAAACGCTAGTCCCCTTTCATTCCCAGCAACGCGCACGATATTTCGAATGTGCAGAAGAAAACGAACAGGCAAGCGCACGCACACGTTGAGGCTGACGCACTAACAGATGAAAAGAAGGACGGGGAAGGAAAGGGGAAAAAAAAATTCTGCACGCACGCATGATCGTAACGATCGCCCAGTGGTTCTCACGGCCTCCAAGAGGCAAAAATAAGCGGTCGCCTTCTATCCACCCCTACTCCCCTAGCGGTCGAACAGTCTCCAAATGATATGCACCCCACGAAGGATTAAGGGAAGGGGAGTTCGTTCCTGGGGCATGGAAGAAAAACATCGCGAAGTCAAGGCAGTGGGACAAAAACATCACGTCTTTCTGCCCCTTCCACGGAAGTTATTTAATTTTCGCCCAACGCAGACGATGATTCATTTTGTTTATTTAATTGAGATAAATAAAATTAATCGTACAGGAAGAACTAATTTAATAAACAAATTTAAGGCAAAGTGGCTTAGATCAACTCGAAATCTAAAGGTGAGATACATTCCTCTCTGCCGCCACCTTTATTGCAAGAAATTTTATAAACAGCAGATATTTTTCAATCGGAAATCGTAAGGGACGAAATAAAAAGTTACCATTAGGTAACACTGCGACTGTATGATGAATCAGTTAGTTGACAGTGCTGAGGTAATGGAATCTGATTAAGACAATTTAAAGCCTCAAACACAACATGCTTTCGGCTGCTATCAGTAGCCAAAGCTTCAGCTCCTTCGGGCGATCCATTTGCCGCCCCTTTCGATGCACTCCGCAAAAATCTATAAAATGTAAAAACGTTATATAGGGAAATAAATAATAATAATTATAGTGATAATAATACTCTGAATACTCTTTATTTTTGATAATAATTTTGATTCTGAATAATACTCTGTATTTTAAATATCCCTTTCATTCCAACATTCGATGTATTCAGAGTTCTATTTTGCTTGCATTTCTGTTAGCAAAATCGTCGGCGACATTCTAGAAATTCGTTTCATTACACTAGTAGCTCTTCCATAGATAGTTGCAATAAAATTTAAATGTATTGTATTAAGTTTTAGGTTTCAGGTGCATCTTAACCGACGTGTACATAGGAAAATTTCAATGAGTTCGCAGAAGTATTACAATATTTTGAACTGCATTTTGGAAACTATTTTAAAATAACTTGCAAAAATTCAGAACGATTATTTTTCTACGTCTTTCTTTCATCTTCCCAGGTAGTAACAGAAAAAATTCTCAAATATTTCTCTCTCAAAGAGAGATTCTTCCTTATATATGCCACTGTGATCATAACTTGATTAACATTCGTTATGTTTCACTTCTAAGTTTCTTTGGAGTAGGAAAGGAAAGCAAGAACATGAAGCTTGCTGAAATCTCTTTGCGATTTCTTTGGGTACTCTCTGTCTAGTGTAAGAACAATTATCTCCTTAATTCAATTTTATGTTAACATCTTGTGATTCTTTATCTCACCACTGACCGAGTCGATAAGGTGATTGGATACTGGTAGTTTTTCCTGGGGTCAAATCCGAAGAAACGGGATGGCTGCAGGAGTATTTTTATAGCTTATCGTATAACGTTAACAGCATATACAACGTAAGGCACATAATGTTGTAGCCACGCATCATGATGTGAATATGAGCTAATTTTCAGCTTCTAAGCCCGAAACTTTAGTCCTCCACGAAGATATCCCTTGCCTTAGTAAGTATAATCACAGTATAAGTATAGTATATCACAGTATAAGTATAGTAGTGATTATACTTAGTAGTATAATCACAGTGAGCTTTGTTATATTTCAATACAATAGGCACCGCTTAATGCTGTAGAGACATTAGGTTATTTCGAAGCAGGAGACGTGAAAAATGAGCATTGCCCTCGCCGGGACTCGAACCTCGAACCTCTCGAATATGCGCCGAGTGTGCTGACCATTACAACACGAAGGCATGCTAAGAAAGCGGGAGAAATACCTTATAATGTGATCACGTTTGTCTGCGGCTTTTGGATAACATTAAGCGATGATACACGCTGAAAGAAATATCGTTCAAAATAGCAATGGAATTCAACTAATTTAATACAAATATAACTGGAAACGAATAATTAGGTATTTTAGCAACATTTTTAATTAGGAAAATTCAAAAGTCTATTTTATGAACTGTCCACAATGTCTTTAATTCAAAAGTTCATTTTTGAACTGTTCATAACGTTTCTGGAAAACTATTTGATCAATGTTGTAACCCTAAATCTTAAAAGTCAACATGCCAATGTTAAATTTAAAATAAGCAAGAAAAAAGGAACCTTAGTTTGGCGCATTGTTTTCAGGAAGTGTTCTTGCTCCTGAAGAAGAAGGACCTATGTCTGATCGCCTTCAAAATCGATAGCATTATTCGAAATTTACGAAAAATTAAGGTTGCTTCTTTGCCTGATTTTAAAGATTTGACTAAAATTGAAACCGAATTGTTTGGCGACTTAATACCTCGCTTGGCAACATTTCCTTGTTATTTTGTATTTTTTATAACCTATTTTAACCTTATTTAGAAATTTTATCTTTTATCTGGCGACTTCAGTTTCTAACAAATTTATTTTTAACACTTTGATCATATTAACCCAGCACTTCTTAAACTTTTTTTCACTCACGGTGCCTTTTTATCATCGAGATTTTTTCGCGACTTCAGATAAATAAATATTTTCCCATAAATAATTTATTTCTTTGGTAAACAGTATACAGAAAAACTATGGAAAGAAAGTCATGTTTTAACGAGAGAGATGTGCTTCTTTTTTATTATTCAACAAATTAAATCTTGGTGTCGCGACTCATAGTTTAAAAACGCTATGACCGCGATCACATTAAGCGTCGTCTACTGTAAATCTCGATCCTTCTTTATGCTCCGAAGATTTGTATGACTAATCCTTATAATATGTTTCACACAAAAACTGCTACCTTCTCTACCTATGCATTGTATCAGAGTCCGCTTTCTTATTTTTGAAACAAAATCTAAATTACCGAAAAGTTTTTTCCCTATTAATATTTGTATACATAGAAATGGAAATACAATGAAACGTCTCATGCCCCCCCCATTATTGGTATATTTGATTTGATTATGGCAAAGCACACTACAACTATCTGTCGTATTTACTTATCCTTTGTATTTCGTCTAATAAAACAGTGCTTTCGTTGAGGACTTTCTAAAGGAAGCTGGCTCGTATCAAATCTGATCATAAACATGCATAAAATTACCAGTCTTGTGTTTCATCATCAGACACACTGATGAACCTTTAGCTTATCAACTACATAATCGTTCCGCTGTATTCGTGGATAAGTATCTTGTTAATATCCTTTACTACTATCCTTTCCAAAATTCGAAAAAAATGCTTACACGTTTATTTAAATTTAGATTATTTTTAATGTGTTTCATAAATTAAACAAGAAAAAGTTTGGAACCTGTTGATAAATACCAAAACTTAAATAAAAATAGTTTTCTACATTCATAAATTAAAACTAAATCCTTCACGGGTAAATAGTAAAAGACTGACAGCATTCCCCCTGAAACTATGAAATTTCCCCCTACGCTGCTTGAGAACCCCAGGTATAGAATGATTTCTTAAATGCAAAATAAACATTTACAGTTCTCAAATACATCTTAAATGACATATATATTCACTGGAAATGATGTCTAGTGAATAAGCCAGATGCTAAGACATTCAGATTTCTTACCGTAGATTGTTGCAGCCATTAAACGGACAGTATGCTTTCGAGCGTTGTCAGGCAATAACAATACACCCGCGTTCTAGCCAGAACTGCCGCTCCGAACGCTCCCTGAATTTACCGCCACTGAATTTTTAAATACTTCTTAAATAATTTTTCTCTGAAAAACTCTTCTCGCAGCTAGCAGCACTTACAAAAATTGACAGGAAAGTTTGAATAAAACTCTTACAATATTTAGAAAATTGTCCTGGAGATTATATTTTAGAATAAACTGCAAAAATTCGAGAAGTTTACACGTTCCTGTTTCATTTTCGCTAGCAATAACGGAAATAAAACTCTTGAAATATTTCTATTTTATCAAGGAATTCTTAATTATTCATGTCGCAGTGATCATAATTTAATTAATACTGGCAATTTGCAGTCAAAATTTTAGATAGAATAAAAATGGTATAACAAGGGTATGTAGCTTCTGAAATCGAGATGGTTTCTTTGAGTACTTTATCTCTCGTAAAAACTATTTTTTCCCCTTCAACTTAATTAGGTATACAATTCGAAATCTCATTCTGTACTTGCCTCGACAATCCGCGTAACTAACTCCTAACTAATCTTCAAACTCTGGATATCTGGATATGTCTGCTGTTCGTGGATATGTTGTCTTTATCTGCTGTTCCCAAGTCCCGTTTCCTTTGAAATGCGGAAATCATATCACGCAAACCCATTTCTAATCTTCAAACTGGATACTTTCTGACTTGCTTCCGAAGAATGATTGTATTTCTTACTTCAAATCAAATAGGCGGTAATGTAACCTCTTCGACTTTATGAAGTTCACTGTTTTGATGATTACCTTAATGACATGGTTCATTTTAAGAAACTTGGAATATAAATTTTCTCGAGGAATGACGCGATGAAAATTTATCATCGAAGTATTATCAATTTCGCTGGCTTCATTTTCTATTCGTTTCACTAAATTTCCGTGTTTCCCAAGCATTGCTGGAGCACTGTCTGTTGTTTTAAACCTGATAGGTTTTAATTAGACAGTCGGATTCCCTTAGTCCGTGCCAGTTCTGAGTCGGCTGTTAGTTGCCCGCCGAAACGGTCGCTCCGAGCTTTGTGCCCGGTGCGCCGCGCAGCTGAGGCATTCCACGGGAAGGCCCCGACGCTGGTCCGGGCCGGACCGGACCGCTTTCACGGCCAGTCTCGCCCAGTCCCGGTGCAGTGCCACACCCGTTGAACTGTAACAAGAAGTGATCTAATGCCGATACAGGTGCTCATAATAAATCTCGCGAGCAAATAATATCCTTAAATGGATACGCTGCTGCTAATTCTCTTGTAATTTAGCTTGTCTAACATCAGAAAAAGTCCACGAAATTACGCCTGTCATTGGCAAGAGCTTTGGGTACCATATAGGTGACAGTACGATTTTGCCCAGTTCCACCCCAATTTTCAGGAAGAGCATGCCGGGGATGGGCCCGAGGGTTCCCTCCCTCTTCCTTTACTACAAATCCACACGAGAGGGCTTTCGGCTTGCCACATATTTAGAGTGTTCCCATGTCCAAAAGCACTATACATTTACAAACATCTATGCCTTCTTCAGGATTCGAACTCGGGCCTCTTCGACTGTTGAGAATGATTCTAGATTCAGAATCTTAAATCTTTGCGGTTCTCTTGTCATTCGAATATTTAGTATATATAACCTAAAATAAATTAAAGGTTTTAGTTTAAAATTTTACAAAGGTTTACTTTTAATGTCCGTTAAAAGTATTAATATTAAAAAATACAGAAAGAAAAGAGAGTGCGAGTATTGCACTTTCAGTACAACTGATTACCAATACTATTTATTTTGTATGGACCATGTGTGTTGTATTCTTACTTTCTCCGACAAAGTTTAATGCTTTATGTTTAACATTTACTTTAGTGTTTATGTTCAACATTAACTCTTCCCCCGTCTCTATGCTGTGGTTTAAAAATGTAAAAAATCTGAGCTCTTAATCAAATTTTTGTGTCAAATTATACTTTCTTTCTTTTCCCCATCGACAGAGTAACTGTCCACTCGGTTAGGTTAGGTGCTCATTGACCACTGGAATAAGAGCAATAATAATGATAATAATAATAATAATAATAATAATAATAATAATAATAATAAATAAATAAATAAATAAATAAATAATATATATATATATATATTAAGAAAAAGAAAATCTGAAAGGTTTCAGATTTTAAATTATGTCCAAATGGGCGTTTTTTTATTATTTTGTCTGTTACCTTTATTTATTACGTATCATGTTCTTCGTACTTAAACCATAAAATTCAATTCAAGAGCGATATCGCAAAATAATTTTAAAATGAGCATATCTTTAAAATTTCCGATACACAATTCCGCGCGCTGGAGATAAAAAAGGTTTTTTCTGTACAACGCTGCCATTGCTCGCTTTGAAATCCTTGAATTTGTTACTCAAAAATTCGTTAAAGTTATACAAAATATGAAATCGATAATAAAACAAATTCTAAATTTCAAATTTGGGCTTCCAGATGTTCATATTCACAGTAGGATTACGTCATTCAAAATTGGGTGGCTTTAGGTACCGTCGTTTTATCACAATGCGATAAACATACATACATTTATGTAGATTCTTCATTATTTAGTTTCTTCAAATATAATACAGGGTGATAATATTTGGTGGCAACAATTTGAAAAGTGAAACGGGCATTCATAGTGATTCGACACAAAATCGCAAAACGAAAACAATAGTCTTTCAGAGACAAAGCCCGTTTGGACTAAAAAAGCTTAGTACAATAGTCTCCTGTTCTTGACTGGGAAATACTAAAAGAAGGAGAAGAACAAGGAGGGAAAGTACATGAAGTTATATATTAAGAAAATGAGAGTCAAGATTCCAGAGTTGAATATTCGTTTCATTTAGTTCCACCCGAGTTTAAGTTCCAGAGAATGAGCTGGCTGCGTGGAAATTTAAATTTTCCTGATGTATAACGTGAATATAGCCCAGTTTCCCTTAGAAATACTTCACAAAGGTATTTTGTTCTTTAGACACGTAGCCCTTTAGCCCTCTGCCACATTCTAAGAAACGTAGACTTATTTTTAAAAACAATATTCTGAAGTTTGTTTTTAATTAAACGTAGATTTCAAATTTGGCTTTAATTGAAAACTTTTAATTATATATAAAAAAATTCCTTCCCCTTTTTTTCGCTTGATTCTTACATGAAGGGCTCTTACATCAGCGGCCGAGGGTTAAAATCGATGAACATTGGTAGTTCGATTTGGCTTCATATCCTTGTCAACGAACTTGCTGGACGGGAGATCTGTGGTTTTTCTCATGTGTAACATAAATATGAGCCAGTTTTCCTTAAAAGGTTCTCCAAGAAAGCATCCCTTCTTTTAGATAGTAGTCTTCGCATGCTTTGCCGTAATCCATATAACCCAACCTAATCTACATGAAGAATTCGAGAAAATTTAGTATTCGTCACTCCCCTAAATATTTCATCATAATTTTGCTTATGAAACACATCTACTTCTTACTATTTTAGGTAACGATAACAACAGAAATAAAATATTTAAAGAAAACGTACATTTTGAAATATTTAGTTTTGCTGTCCATGTAGTATTCAAAAATGTTTTCGAAATTTGATTTTGATTTGCGGAATCTCTGCAGGAGTTGCGTGGAATCCTAATGTTCTGAGGAAAAGAGTTTGAAGGTTATTGGCCTATGCAATAACTGCATCAACGCCGGCCGGTTCTTCTAAATAATCGAACTTGGCAAGTCTAACTAGCATTGAGGGAAATTCTTTCATTATCCCTTATCACTTTACACACATAAATTGTACGCTTTAAAGATTTTCCTAGCAGGAAATTAATTTGACGATGTATTCATTTAAATGTCGTTAAATTGGTTTAAATTAAATTTATCTCGGTGAATTAAATGCCGTTGAGTGCTAAATAAGATAACTCGAATTAAAAATTCGTTTGATTGAATAAATCGAAGAACAGTTCTTTTACCAAAAAAGTAAAAATAAATGTGATCCAATTAGAACAATTTATTTCAAGATTATGTTCATTAAAATACCGTCGAAATCGAATAAGAGTTTCCACGATATTAATCGATTTAAAGAACCATTAATCAAAGTTAAACGATTCGGAGGATCGGAAAGTCGTTTGATAAAATAAATCGAGATCATAATCAACAAGTACTCCATATTTATTTGGAGTTCTAAATTACTTATATATTTAAAGCTATTAAAAATAAGTCAACAACGGGATTTCTTTATTGAAGACACGTAAAATGGCTAATTGCTTCTAATGTAAATCGTTGATTTAATAATGTAGAACGAATAAAAGGGCAACGTTTCATATACAAAGCAAGTAAAAATAACTGTCAAAATTAAAAGGTAAAGTTCCGCTACAAGTATCCGAGGTTATGTAAATTGCTGCTTCGATGGATAAATAAATGAAAACTCACATAAAAAGAAAGGCGGCAACCTTTTTTGGATTAAAAGTCACGGTTATAGAAAATTTCCCTTATTGTATGATTACAGTATCATTTTTAAATAAAGTCGCTAGAACTTTACCGATGGTAATTTAAGACAAAACATGTTTGACGACCTTATGTGAACGTGGAAAAAAAACTTATGGTATTATCTCATGGTCTAATCCAAAGAAGAGTTTATCATTAAAAGAATTTTTAATTTAAATTTCTAAAACATAAAAATTCTAACAAATAAATGGTTTTGCACCAGTTACGTAACATGTGACTTCAGAAATATCTAAAAAAAAAAACAGAAAAGTTTCAAATAAATATGAAAGTATGATTCTTGTCGCTATGGACAATCTAACACAGTGCTTGTCATCCTATTTGATCCTATGCAGCCCTTTTACCATTACTAGAAAATTATTCCTGTCTTCCAAAATTATAAAAATATACATACATA
>KK113051.1:140747-152929 GCA_000611955.2 Stegodyphus mimosarum | reverse complement strand
TTTTTTTTTTTTTTTTTTTTTTTTTTTTTTTTTTAAAGTTCAAAGGGATCCTGAGGGACTATTGTTTTCATTTTGTGATTTTCCCTCGGAAACATTAAATTCAGCTCACTTTTCAAATTGTTGCCACCAAATGTTGCGGCCCTGTATTATATTTAAAGAAATTAAATAAGGAAGAATCTGCGTAAATGAATGTTTCTCGCACTGTGATAAAACGACAGTCCTAGACCCATCGAATTTTGAATGACGTAATCCTGCTGCGATTATGGGCATCTGGAAGCCCAAATTTGAAATTTGTTTTATTATTTATTATTATTTATTATCGATTTCATATTTTGCAAAACCTTAACGAATTTTCGATTAACAAACTCAAGGATTTCAAAGCGAGCAATGGCAACGTTGTACAGAAAAAACATTTTTATTTTTATTTAAGACTGTGTATCGGAAATTCTAAAGATATGCTCAATTTAAAATTATTTTGCGATATTGCTGTTGAACTGAATTTTATGGTTTAAGTGGGAAGAACATGATATTTAATAAATAGGTAACACATAAAATGTTAAAAAAAGCCCCTTTGGACGTAATTTAAAATTTGGAACCTTTTTTTGGAGGGGGGGGGGTAACGTAGCAGATATGACACTAACTACATAAAGTATTTCATTTTAAAAAAAAAAAACTAATAATTCAGTAATTTTTCATTTAAGGTTATTTAAATAGGAAAACTTTTCCTATATGTTCCCTTTTCATGGTTTCAGTTCATTACGTGTTGTATAAAATATAAGCTTATACATTTTATATTATTTGTTCCTGCTAAGTTAGATTAGAATATTGTTTTTTCCTGCTAAGTTAGATTAGGCAATTGATTAAGAGAAAACCTGCAAGTATTATCTACCTACCTATTTAACTATCTACCTGAATGTTTGATATTTTGGAAAGTGTAAAACTGAGAACCTCAAGCAATCTTAACTATCACCCCCTCGTTCTTAATTTTATGAAAACCTAGTGAAAATAGTCATAAAGTATGATAATATTTAAATGCTATAGGGAGATTTGGAGGCCTCTGATAGTGAAGATGTCTCTTGCGAAAATAAAACCGTGGCGGTACGTGAACAGTGTTAAAATATCCCCAGCTCCCATACTTCCCCCCTCCCCTTCATTTTCTTCGATAATGAGCAAAAAGACTGCCTTCAGGAAGTGATACTAATATTTATCATTATTAGTGTTACATTGTCATCTAATCTAACTATTCTCCACCAGAATAAACGACAGGATGCATGAGAGCCACCTGGGCGCCAACTTCCATTTGCTCAAAAAATTAATTTTTCTAAAATGTTATATTTTACTATGTATCCAAAATGATTTTAAGATGAGCAAAGCTTTAAAATTCCCGATACACAGTCTCGCGCGCTGGAGATAATTCCCCCCCCCCGTACAGTGTTGCCATTGCTCGCTTTGAGATCGCTGAGTTTGTTAATCAAAAATTCGTTAAAGTTTTACAAAATATGAAATCGATAATAAAACAAATTTCAAATTCAATAATTGGGCTTCAAGGTGACCATACTCAGTCTTACGTTATTCAAAATTGGATGGCTCTAGGTACCGTTGTTTTATCAATATGCGAAAAACATGCATACATTTATGGAGATTCTTAATTTTATAATTTCTTTGAATATAATGCAGGGCTCTAATATTTGGTGGCAGCAATTTGAAAAGTGAAACGCCGTTTATAGTGAGCCAATGCAAAATGCCGAAACGAAATTAATAGTCCTTCAGGGCAAATTGCCCCTTTGGACTAAAAAAGATAAAGAAAGAAAGAAAGAAAAATAATGACGCAATGATTGAATGAAAAGATTGCTGCAGTTTTGTCACCTGCAGGTCTGATCGACACCGGCATATCATCGACACTGTGTAGACGGACATGAACATAGGATAGACACTTGGGAAAACTGGTTATTGGCATAACTAAACAAGATTTAAAATTAGCAAAACCGCATAATCAGGAATGTAAGATTTTGATTAAATCATTTTTGTAGCGCTGCTGCACAAGATCGACACCAGCATAAGACTGAAATTGTTTTTTGAGAAATTAAATCGATCCATTGCCAGCAAAGTTGACTGCCAATCCTACGAAATGTGTCGACCTTATGCCCCATTCCCTTTTGCTTGTGATACAAAAATATGCTCGTCCTATATTGCTGTCCAATAGTTTTGTCTGTTAGGATTAAATAAAGAGTTTTTAACTATTCCACTGTCTACTGATCAATGCACTGTCTATTGATCCACTGTCTACTGATCACACACAGAATCTGGAACAGAGAAAATTTATAATATTAGAGTATTCTTATGCTTCCATGTTTCTCCTGAAAGTTACAACATGAGGAGAAAGAGTTTAAAAACAACTGAGTTGAAGCTCATGCCGATGTGCGTGAAGTGTGCTGGTGGCCATCCAAGTTCAGGATGTGAAAATAAATGGATTCAAAATTTAAAGTGTTGCAGTTGCAATTTGGATCTGCGGCCAACTTCAAATCGTGTCCTAAAAATCCCATGTGTATGAAAAAGAGAGTTGCTGATAAGACTAGAGTGCTTCACACGGCAATAACTTGGATGCAAAGACATAAATTACCTCGGCTATATTAAAGAAAAGGATTCTTAAAAATCTCGAGAAACCCGCTGAGCAAAAATAACAACCGGAATACGGAAGTCAAGACTACTGTAAAACCTAAAATCCATTTCATGAAAGCTATAGATCGCAGGAATGGGCCAGAAAAACGTATTCGACGACGGTCCAATTCTGACATTTCATAGACTTTCTCTGATTTCTCTAAAATTATCAAGGAAATTAACAATATGTTTACTGATTTCTTTATTCTAGATGTAATTCGCACTATAGCAGGTAGAACGTCAGAGGTTAGGTACGCCCGACAGCCATCGATAAATTATTTGCTTTATTTTTCATTTTCGAGGACATTTTTAGTGCGAATGCACCTTTGTATACTTATTAAATTCTATTCGTACTTTTCTCAATTTAATTTAAATTTTGAATTTTCCCATAATTACGATGTAATTTTATGTGTGTATGTCGTGTGTTTTACACTTCTTCATCGGCATGATGTTTATTTATTCGAAGCTGTTTTATAATTTATTTACTGATGTGCCCTTTGGATTTCGTACCTTCACCAGCTGATATTCACCGTACTATTCCATGTTTATTAAGCCAGCTCGACGGCTTGACTTTCCGCCTGCTGGAGGCTTTTCAGAAGCATTTGTGCCATTGTGACTTTATTTATCTCGGTACAATTATGCATCATTCATATTTTTTTTCATTACTTATTGACGATACAATCGTAATTAACTATTTCTCGATGGTGTCTGGAACCCGAAAATCCGGTGACGCACCTCTCATACTGACTTAATCGGAAGGTAACTGATAGAAAGAAAAGTAGTTCCTCTTCTTTTAACTGTTCCCAGTTTCGATAAAATCGCGTAATAAGTAGACATACGAGGCGTATTCGAAAACTAAGTACCGTTTAAAAAAAATAGTAAAACAATTTTTTCGAATCCAATTTTATTTTTACATGAAAATACATGTCTTAAATTATTTTTCAACATAGTTTCCGCCAATGATCAAACACTTGTCATAGCGGGTGACCAGTTTTTGTATACCATGGTCAAAGAAACTTCCCGCCAGTTTTGATAACCACGACTCCACAGCATTTTTCGTGTCATCGTCAGATCCAAAGCGCTTGCCACCAAGCTCGCGCTTCATGTGCAGGAACAAGTGATAGTCGGACGGCGCCAAGTCCGGGCTGTACGGCGGGTGATCGAACTGCTCCCAATGAAACTGTCGAATTAACGATTGAGTGACACCAGCAGTATGGGGCCCAGCATTTTCATGGAGCAACACAATTCCTTTACTGAGCATTCATCTTCGTTTGTTTTGAATGGCACGCCTTAGTTTTGTTAAAGTCTCACAATATCGTGCCGCATTAATGGTTTCACCTCTGGGAAGAAATTCCGTAAGCAAAACCCCTTTCCTATCCTAGAAGACAATGCACATGATTTTTTGTGATGACATTGTCACTTTGAACTTCTGTTTTTTCGGAGAATGAGTGTGTCTCCACTCCATCGATTGTTGTTTCGATTCTGGTGTGAAATGACACACCCAAGTTTCATCACCTGTCACAATTGGGTTTAAAAAGTTTTTTTCCTCATCACTGTACCGCGTGAGAAATGTCAGGCCACTACCAAGTCGCTTTGTTTTGTGAACATCAGTGAGCATTTTTGGAACCCATCGGGAACACAGTTTGCGATAATTCGGGCGGTCAGACACAATTTCGAACAAAACAGTACGTGAACTTTGTGGAAATGCCTCTGAAAGAGTTGTCATTGTGAAGCGTCTGTTCTCATGAATTGCTTCATCAACTTTCCTTACCAAATCATCGGTGGCAACAGAAGGCCGACCACTCCGAGCCTCGGCGTGGACATTTGTTCGACTTGCATTAAACATTCTTACCCACTTTCTCACCATTCCATCACTTATCGCGTATTCACCGTAAACTTCTGTCACTTTAAAATAAATTTCGGCCGGTTTAACATTCCTCGCGTTCAAAAATTTAATCACGGCACGAATCTGAAAGTCAGCGGGAGAACTAATTAATTGTCTTAAACATTTTGAATGTGCACAGCAAACTGAAAACACAACATAGAGCAACCAAAATGGCGACAATTGAAAGTCAGTGAACAAGAAAGACTAGTGCACATGCGCGAGACGCCTACTACAGCGCTGCGACGGCGCTAGAATGAAACGGTACTTAGTTTCCGAATACGCTACGTATTAAAAATCAAAGAAGAACAAGAACATAAAAATCTGCATAATCTTAAACTTTAAAAAACTGCGTTACTAAAATGCAGCTTAGTTAATTATTTAAAAAATGACTTTATCTGGACTTCTGAATAACATTTTGTAACAATTGTTATTGTATAGCACAAATGCTATATATAAAAAAAAAGTTTGCAAAATTTCTAACTCTGTTTCTTTTGCACATTATAGTTTGCGTTAAAAGTAAAATCTAACGATTATAATGACATTTTGTTGTAACATGCAGCTTTCAGATTTTTTATATGCGTAATATATTCCAGCAGCAATTAAGAAAGAAATAATAGCAAAGCTTCTTATTTTAACTTACAGTACTTCTTACTTTAATTTACGGTTTGTCTAAATTGGCTTCCTTATGTAGAAAGTTCAGAACGAAGAATTTAAAGTTCTTTTACATTTCAGACTTTGATTAAAAAACAAGTAACATGGGAAAAAGAAAAAAAAATTCAATTTCTACTTAGGTCAACAAAGAAAAATTTAAAAAAAAATTTTTTTAACTGTGTTACTATCAAGTGTCACCCACTACAAGTGTAAAAAATGTATTTGAACTTGAGTGGGTGAATAAAAAGTATTTTATTAACGATTCAAATTTGAACAAGGTATAAGGAGAGTGTGAGCAAATAGTAGGAATTTTAAAAAAAAATCATTCCAGATTTAAATAAAAAACTCGACTTATTACAAAAAGACACTGTATTTAGGCTGATTTCCGATGACGAGAATAAAAGCATATCAAAATCCAGTTTCTTTCTACCATCCTTCTCAGTACCTTATTTGAATTTTTAATTTTGTTTTCGAGTAAAAATTTCTGTTTACCTGCTCTGGATGAGGTCGGGAATCTTATCTAGAAATTTGCTTTCCTATTAATGCCTTTATTTATTTTCCGCAGCAAAAGGTGTACTTTTAATGAATTTGCTTCTGTTATATTTTTTTCTAATTGATTCTGGATTATATATATATATATATATATATATATATTATACATAAATATTTTCAAAAGGTGATATAATCTCTACATATAATAAAACAAAGAGTCTGTGTGTGTGTGTGTGTCTTTCGTTCGTGTTGCGAGTAAGCTAATAGACCCAGGGCCACGAAATTTGGTACATAGGTGTATCTACACAAGAGCCAGTGCACCTCGAAGCGATTTTTTCGAAATTCGAATTAGAATTTTTTTTATTTTATGTTTTGTGACCAAATCCCGTCATTTTGAGACATAATGGACTACAGGAAAGCGAGATTTCACTCTATACTTTTCATTTTTACGTCGTCGTGAAGCGTAGACACTTAGCTATTTTACGAACTTGAAATAAATTTCGTATTTCAATAAATCGATTAAATACGAATTTATTTAGGAAGGTGAGCTTAACATCTTTTCAGCGGAATCTTTTTTAAAAAAACTTATTTTAAAAAATGTGCTGTTTATTTTTCTTTGATTTTTGGACGCGTTGAACTTTAATCCTTTCGACTCCTTTAAAAAAAAGAATTTTGGAAAAATAATAATATTTTGTATTTTTTTAAAATTTTTTAAATGAAGCTTCGGAATACACTTCTCACATCTCAGATATTTTAAAATGTAGTTTTGGCAACAATTTTCTTTTCTTATCGTTGTTGATAAATTTTTGATGAAATTGCATCGTTTTGAATAGTTTCATTCTTTTAAAAATTTCGGTTTGGCAACAATGTTTCATCGTATTTCTTATGTTACTGTTTTTAAGAGACTGAAAAGTTTAAGAAATTAAAAAGTTGTTTCTTTTTGCAACGGTAAATTGTTTAATTACTTTATTAGGATAATTAACATTTGTATCAAGGGATATTGCTTATTTCATTGTAATATTATGTTTTAATTATTTATAATTTTAATTATAAAAAAGTTTTGCATGATATTTTTTAATCTGTTTAAGTTCTTAATCTGTTTATACCATTTGAGTTCTTATTATTTTGCAAAGGGAAGTTGGTTAATTTATTTATTAGGATAATTAATATTTGTATTAAGGGATATTGCTTATTTCGTTGTACGCTTTTTATATGTAATGCATTTTTAACTGAATTTTTTTTCCGTTGTCGTTTGTTTCTTTTTCGATAAAATTGTTCTGCAGAGTAAACTTCTGTGCAGTTTTCAAATTTAATGTTTGGTGATCTCTTTAGGCATGTTTCTGGTACACTTAAAAGCCAGACGAAGGCTGGCCGCGCAGCGGCTAGTAATAATAATAAAAGATGCGAAAACGGAAGGGAACTATCACACATTCGCTCAAACAAGAAACGTGCTTGCTGTATGCAGCGCACACAGAAATTGTGCAAACACTAAAAATTCGTTATAATTCCAACTAATTCTAATCAGAAAACACTTATGTTTGGAAATAATTTTCTATGGCAAAAAGATGTCTCATCATGTTTACCGGTACGTTTAAATCGATCATAATATTCATCGACTATCTAAATAATGTATAACGCAGAATAATTATAAGGAATTTGAATTATTTTTCTAGAAAAATGCAAGTAAATTATTCAGGTACCACATGATGTCAGAAAAAAAAAAAAGAAATTGTTTGAGTTGACAAAAACTCTCGATTTTTATTCTGTTGTTTCGTGACAAATACGAGCTAAATGAAGCTTCACATAAAAAGAGAAACAAAACAAAGCAAAAAAATTGTTATATCACGCACTGATCTCACTTACATTCTTCTTAGAGTACACTGTAACTGCATGCTGGTTTATTGTTCAATAATTGATATTCTTCACGTTAGAAACCAGTCTCCTCTTGCTTCCTTCTGTATTATTAAACTACAGCACGTAATAAACAGATTTCAATCCCTCAATAAGCAATTTTTGGTATAGCCATGATCTAATAAATTGTTGAAAAAGTTCAGGCACTCTTAGTAAAGCGGGAAATAATATGCCATAACAGTCTTTAAAGCTGCGTTCCGCGGAATTTTGCTGCTCCATGCAACTCTTCTAGCGGGTTCCGCGAGTCAAAAGAAATTTTTGAATACCGCGTTAGACTGAAAATTTAATTACTGAAATTAACTCTCTAACCGGCAAGGCCGTATATATACGGCCAAGAATATTTTTTGTGATATCTGTACGAACGTATATATACGTGCATATTAAAATATGTCAAAGAAATTTAGGCAATATATTAAAAGTACATAAATCCAGGTATAAAATGCCAGGAAATCTTTTACATTAAATCAAGAAAATAAATTTTTCTGGTAGTAGTTTTGGGAAATTGTGCTTTCTTAGCGAAAACTCTGGCCGGTCAGAGGGTTAAATAATATTGTTTTTATTTGCATTGTTATTGTTAAAAAAATCCGATGTGGACACCACATGACTTCCTTGCACGGCCTATCAAATTATGCACATTTTCTGCTGCATTTTATTTAAATTTATTTCCCCGAATTTCATTAGAGATATATTTCTCATTCAATTAATTCGGTTCTCACTTCGCGGCAAGGGGAAAAGTATATAAAAACCCAAAACATCTTCACTTAAAACTGTAAAATACAGTAAAACCTAAAACATCAAATAGAGTTAAAAACCGATAAAAAAAAAACAATTTTTACATTTAAAATTAGACAGAAAGACGATTTTTCGGTGTGCAAAGCTTTTGGGGCCACGCGGCAAAAAAATACTGAAGTTCGTGCAGGAACTGACTTAATTCACGATACTACCGTAAGTTTCGAATGTAAACAAATGGCGGCATCGTTATGCTTTGTGGGACTTAAATAATTTTTTAAATTGTTCATGATTCTACAACTGTTGCATGCAAATTAACTAAAGGCATAACCTTAACCGGAACATAATAACAATGTAATTCAATCCCTTTTAAAGCAAAAAATGCACAATTAACCATCATATAAGAATATAAAAACTTACAGAGTGGGTATATATTGTATATTTCTGGTGCGGCCCATTGCAACCAAAAAAGGAGGTGCATATCTACATGTTATAGAAGTCCCATATACAAAATTTCATTCTACTCGATTTTGAGTTATGTGAGATACATACATACGTACGTACAGAAGTCATGAAAAAGAAATCTCTTCTGAAGCTATTTTAAATCCATTTCATAATCCATTTTGGGAAAAAGAGTCCTTTATTCTGTTCGTACGTACAGATGTAACACAAAAACATCGTTCAAATGGAATCGAGAGCGGTCAAAATGGATATTTTCGTTGAAATACGATACCCGTAATTTTTCGCAATTACAATACTTCCTTTACTTATAATACGCAGTAAATTCGTTTTTATGAGAAAAATTACGGTGAAATAATAACTTTCGTTTCATTTTTTACATAAAGGGACTGCAATGTTGGTATATTTTCAACATTTTTTTTTTAAATTTATTTCTGAGGATGATAGGGATTCGACAGATATAAAAAAAGAATTTCAGGAATTTAACAAATTAAAATTATATTTCAATTTCGCATATATTTATATAAATTTAATATATACGTAATATATGAAAACTTTATTTTAGGAGTTCCAGAAAAGTTACAGTTTTAGAGGTTCCGTAAAAGAAAATTATGATTTTAGTGATTTCACAAAAGTAAATAATAATTTTAAGGGTCTCAGAAAAAAAAAATTATAACTTTAGGGGTTTTGTTTATTATTTTTTAAAATAGTTTTAGGGGTTGCCAAAGTTTGAAGAACACTGTATCAGGACTGAGTATTCTGTGCATAGTTTTAGAAAACATGGTGGAGTACTTACAAGGGTTCTTCTTCTCAAGTCCTGAACTGGAACAGGGAGCGGAAAATACGCTATGTTCTGGTGTAGATACTGTATTGGCGAATAACTGCACGTGAAAGGGATTTGAAATCCTCTTTTATTAAATCACTATTATTTACACACTTCCCAACTCGGGAGAGATACAGAAAGTAAAAGGCCACGCTTGGGCCTAACTTAACAATCAAATAAATTTAAAACTAAAACTAAAATAGAAAGCTAATTAAACTTTGCTCACAGAGCAATTCGCGGAGTTTGGCCTCTAAGTAACTGGTGCGTAGCAAGAAATATTAATACTATCGCACTTCAATTTATTTCAATATGCAATCACGTAGTAAGTACTATGGCTTATAATTTTAGCTGCTAGCTGGTCAGGCGAACGTCAAACAGAATGACCGTGATCCGAGACTAAAAGCTCTCTTACACTGAGAGGTTTCTACCTCTGGTTTAAATAGTACTTCGCTGTACTTCAAAATTAGCATAAGCTGAAAACGCGCGCTTCTTCTGACGGGAAGTTGAAACAGAGAAGAGATAGAAAGATTTAAATTAAAATAAAATTTGGTTAGTTTAACTAAAACCTTACAACTGATCTAACCATTTCTATTGCAAAAGTTCATTTTTTTATGTTGCAAACATCCTTAGAGAAATTTTTCTAAAATTTATGGACCGTTACATTCATTACGTAATTCACATATCATGCTTTTATCATCCATTTGATTTGTAAAATTTTTCATTATGTGAAACGTAAGATCTTTGATATATCTTGTGTACAGCCTCGCAAATTCTCACGACTTTGCCATTTGGAAAAATCCTTGATCTTCCAAATTTAATCAGGCTATAACTATTTATAGTCTGTTACCAGGCACTTCAACGCGGTTGACACCCTCCCCATATGCGATCGTAACGCGTGTCGTCATGACCGCATAGTACTTATTTTCTGCACCTCATTTTAGACTGTAGGTCAAGTCAGCCTTCATTCGCGGACTTTTCACACGCTAAACAGAAGTGGAGGGAGGAAAAAAAATTAGGCGACTCGAATCGTCTGCTGCAGTTGCCATTCCCATGGTTACGAAGCAAGTCGGGAGGCGGAAAATAACCCTGAAGCTCGTATTTTAAAAGAACATGCTATAATAAACTGCGCAATTTAAAGAGAATAAACGCCTTTTCCTAATACTCTAAATCTTTATTTTAATAATAAACTAATTAAATAACCTTTTAGTTTATAACATATTCATAAGATATATCACAGATTAATCGTTTAAACTCAAATGTAAAACTCATATTTTTTTTAATGGAGTATACAAGGAGGTTTGTCAATAAGTTGTTTTTATGTCTTTTGAAGTAGCAGTATTATGGTGAATTAAGGACACAGAAAATTCAGTTTCATATATTTCGGAAGTTAAAATGCATCACAATATGCATTCTTCTCTAGCTTAAAATGATTTCGTTCAACACATTTTTCAAGCAAATAAGCATTTTACTAATTGCAACTTTTTATAATGAATTTCACATACTATAGTCCATGTGATATTATACAAGAGTTTTATCAAACACTGAAAACATTAATTTATTGTTCATAGAAGCGCCTTTATACGGTTGCGTAGTTCGCCAATACCAACGGGACCCCAGGTGAGAGAGGGCTATTCGCATGAATCCGCCACTAATTACGTAACTGATATTGTTGCTTTTAGCCAGTAATTAACCACGGTTACTGATATTGTTGATGAAAGGCTTCAATAAATTTAGACTCGGCAAATGTACAGGAATTATTGACCTCACATTGTGAAGAGTTGAACGATAGCCATCTAGTTGGCACCAATGATTAATGAAGGTTTGACTACGACAATGATGAATTTATGAAGGAGGAAAGTGCTCTCAAAAGCGAAATGTATTTCCAGGTTTCTGAAAATATTTCGTACTGTATTCGAACAGATGAAATTTCGCACTATTAGAATAATTTAACGTATTTCCGTCCAGTTCTTGAGAGATGTATACGCACTTCTGTTAAATTATAGACAATTATTTACCTGAAGTTCAAATTTTGAAAAAAAAAATTTACAATCAGAATTCCGGTTTTTTAGCTCAAAGGAGCGTTAGCTCAGAAGGGCTATTAATTTCATTTTGGCATTTTGCGTTGATTCACTTTTCAAACTGTTGCCACCAAATATTACAGCCCTGTATTATATTTAAAGAAATTAAATAATGAAGAATCTGCATAAATGTATATATGTTTCTCGCACTGTGATAAAATGACGGTGCTTAGAGCCATCAAATTTTGAATTACGTACGTTTCCACCCGAATATGCGCATCTGGAAGCACAAATTTGGAATTTCGAATTTGTTTTGTTAACTAATTTCTATTTTGTAAAACTTTAACGAATTTTTGGTGAACAAACTCAAACGATTTAAAAAAGCGAGCAATGGCAACACTCTACGGGGAAAAAAAAACCTTTTTATCTAAAGCGCGCGGAACTGTGTATCGGAAATTCTAAAGATATGCTCATTTAAAAAATATTTTGCGATATCGATGTTGAATTTTATGGTTTAAGTGCGCAGAACATGATATTTAATAAATAATAAACCCCC
>KK113051.1:130503-140703 GCA_000611955.2 Stegodyphus mimosarum | reverse complement strand
AAAAAAATAAACCCCCCCCCCCAAAAAAAACGAAAAAAAAAAAACACCTTTGGACGTAATGTAACATCGGAAAGTTTTCACATTTTTTTTACCCCCTCCTGAATGCGATATCTATACAGAATAGAAGCATTTAAGGTTTGTCAAAAGGAAAGTATTTTCGAGAGGCTGTGGAACAAGAAAAAGTAAGATCGATCTCCAGATTCCATTTTTCGGGACTTTTCTATCAAATGGAGGGTGCAGCAACGCAACACTGTACTTTCATTAGTAGTGCTCAAGGTCTGCGACCAATAACAGATATGCTCCATACCTTCATCCTTGAAATTAGAAAGATATAGAAATGAATCTCGAAATAATCATATCAGTGATTAATCTACGCAATGTCATTAAAGTTTCCCCCAAAACATTTAAAAGATGTCATAAAATAATTTTCTATAGATTTATTGGCAGCTCGTAAAGTCCAGCAGAATTTTAAATCCACTGCCCAAGAGAATTAAATCAAAATAAAACTTAAAAGTTCATGAAAAATCATTCGGTTTTTTAGGCTGAATCTTCGAAGGAACTCTCAGTTTGGAATCATGGAAGAAGCGAAAAGAATCAGTCGCAAGATTTCTAACTCACAGTTCCTTTTAAAGCTTGCCCACCAGCAGCTGTTGCGGTAAATTTACTAAACATTGGTACTTCGACCCCTAGTTTTCAACAAACATATTCAAAACATATGCATAATAAATTATTACAAATTAAAAATTTAAATAATTAATAATAAATTTTTATTATATGTAATTATATTTATGATTGATGAATTTAAATAATATTAAATGCATTTAGAATTTGATGACACAAAACTCTGAAGTGTAATACTCATTGATCAAATTTACGAGTTTCCTTTAGCAAAGTTTTCTCCTTCAAAGGTAACACCTCGCCATTTTACTAATTATACATAAGGCGTAGTCAACTCTTATTTTTGCAAACCTCTAGTTTATAAACTCTCCCACAGATCCCGAAAAGTTTACTCTTTGTAATGCTCATTAACGCACTTGATTTTACGAATATTTTTGCAACCAGTCCATATGAGTTTTTAGTCGAAAATCCACTCATTGCATTAGCATTTTCCGGCGGACCTCTGAATCTTGGACTCCATATCTGGCTGCAGGTTTTCAAAAGATACAGAAAAGAGAATCGAATCAAAAGATGTAGATCTGATCACGTACAGTATTTCTGATCTTTACTGAAAGTGAAGACATGATCCAGATCATAGCTCCCAACGAGAAAGCGGATGCAATCTGGGGAAGGGGGAATGTGACTGGTCTAAGAAACTATAAGAAAGGCTTTGAGAAGCCAGTGAGTCATAAGAACACGCCTGGAAAATTTAACGGCATTAACATTTGAAAACAAATATTTAAATATTCACTCGATTAAATCATTTAAATGTTCACTTCATTAAAATTACGCTTATTTACAAGAAATTATGTTAAGTCAATCCTTCACACATGTTGGTCCAAATTGCAAGTACTTTCATTTATCTGTTCTACGGAAAGGAATAAATTCTAGGTTAACGAACCACCAGTCTAAAATTCTAAAAGGATATGAACATGAATTTCTACTTAATACGCGAGAGAAACGATAATGATATTTTATGATGCAAGAGTACAGAGCGCTGAGCACAAATATCCTTGAAAAAAAGGCGGCGAGACAGAAGACGGTGGGAAATTATGGTCCACATCATTTTGATTTGACATCATTTAACCAGTTTGATTCTAACATGATTCATCTACCTTTATCACAGTCTGTCTCTTTCTAAGACACTGACTAGTTATGTTTGAGAAACATTATTTGATACTTAATGATAATGCACAATTGGCGAAACAATTATTTGTGATCCACCGAACCGTGTCAGTCATTCGAGATTTGAAGGTTCAACGTGTCTATGTAAATAATTTTAAAATACAGCAGTCTTCTCTCTACAAATGTTTGGGGGCGGGAACCTTGCTCATTTTCCTTGGCATATTTAATGAATGCATGCCATCATTCGATGAACTGCTTTATTCTTTTCTGTAAAATTAAAACATTCTGCAGTTTCTCATAAAACTGGATCGATTTCGTGCCATAATCTTGATTACTTATCTTCCGAATGAGATTTACCCACTGCACAACGCAGGGGACTGGTTGTGGAACGTCTGCGATTAAACGGCACTTTTTCCTCTTACGAGCCCCCTTTCAACCCGCACCTCATCTTAAGGACAACATGCCCTAAATTCTATCCTGCCGAAAAAACAGTTCCAAACTTGCTTGCCGATCTTGCCCAACGATGCGGACAATCCCAGACACCGACGCACACGAAACAAGTTGAACAGACACGGGGGGGAAATAGTAGGAAAAAGAAGGCTACGTGACTATGCTTTCAAAGTAGAAGCGGTGAATCACGTGAGTACCAAGGGAGGGGGAGTTCAAGATTGGACGGTAAAAGAAGGAAAAAAAAAATTGTTCCCCCCCCCTTCATTGTCGTCGCGCGTTTTACGTCGCTGGCGACTGAGTGTTCCAAAGTATTTTCGTGCTTTTGCTGCGGAGGCCAACAGCGCCACGCAAAGGCAATTCTACCTCACAAAGATAAAAAGAACGACGAGGGAACTAAATCTTTATCGGACACGAGTAAATCGATAATTTCATGAGCTCATATATCAGTGAGTTTATGTGTAAAATCTTGCAAATATGTAGTAGGGGTAGCTCATGCTGCGAAAAGTCACATGTTATAATTTGAAAATATCCTTTAACCACGACCAGGTTCCAAATCCAAGTTATTTATTCTGTTTCAAAAGTAGTAAAACAGTTTTTGAACTTAAAAAAAAAAAAAAAAGTCATTTTCAACGATTTTCACACTTTTTTGGTTATTGTAGGTATTTGTAAACAAATAAACAATTTTTTTTTTCTTTTATTCCATATTCCCTATTTCTCCATTCCCTTCTTCGATTTGATACACAGATTTTAAACTTTTCTATGACATACATTTCATTTCATTTGTTTATTTCAGTTATAAAATCAAGCATTTTCTTCTGATTTCTAGTTCATCCACCCCTCGAGGTTATAATATGTCGACTGGTTTGAACACAAATAAACCAACATCAAAAAGCACATTGCTCCTCAAACACAAATTTTAAAAAGAAAAGAAAAAAATTCAAAAAATTGTTAGAAAAGTATTAAAAATAATTAAATTTATTAAAGTAATTAAAGAAATTTATTGAATCATCTATTTTTTAGTTTTAACATATATGAAGAATAAAAACTTGTATGCTGTCAGAGCGTGCTAGAGAAAATTCCAGTACTTCTAAAAAAACCCTCAAATCGCCACGGTTTTCGAATTAAAAAATAATTCTTTTCTCCATGCAACTAACTTGAGGACTAACCTTGCATATTAATTTAATTTTAGGTAAATATTTAGGTACGAAATGAACTATGACATAAGTACGTACTGTTTTTTCTATTACAAATAATGATTCCACTGATTAACTGGAGGAATCCAGGAGATGGCATCCACGATTAACTCCAAATTACGGTTTTAATGCGTCGAAAGTTTGAAAAACATACACTGGTTATCATAAATTAAGGAAAAATCACAAAAATAGCGATAACTCCCTCAAAAATAAGACAAACTGTGTAAAATTTGAATACGTTGCCAAGGAAGAGTAGCTGAGTAAAACTGCAATATGCAAATTAGTGGCGCTGCACTCGGAATACGTCATCTGCGAGGAGCATAAAAGTCCATGTTTGAGAGCAAGCCCACGTATTTCAATATGATAGTGACATCAGAAATCTGAGATAGCCAATTCGTAACAATGACCTCCAGTCATCATTTGCCTGCAGAACTACTACTGGGAGTCAATGGGAAACTAGAGGCAGGACAAAGTCAAACAGAAGTGGCCAGATGACTAAATGTGAGTCCTTCTGTGGTGCATAGACTTTGGAGGGAATTTCAAACCCTATATTCGGCATCTAGGAGGTTCAGCCAAGGACGGCCAACTGCTACGACGAGCGCCGATGACCGTTATTTGACATTATGTGCACGCAGGAATAGAACCGCTACTTCGACTCTTCTTAGATCCTTCCTTGCTGCAGCCACCGTAAGGTTGGTGTCAACATCAACTGGGCGTAGAAGGCTTCACGAAGGTGGTCTGTATGCGAGGCGACCAGCCATTTGCGTGCCGCTCATGTCACGCCATAGGAAGGACCGTTTGCAGTGGGCATGACAACATGTCCATTGGACGCCTGATCAATGGCGGGCTGGTCTCTTTACGGATGAGTCCAGGTTTAGTCTAGAAAGCGATAGTAGGCGTTATTTGATATGGAAAGAACCTGGAACCCGTTATCATCCGACAAACATCCGTCAAAGAGATACATACGGAACAGGCAATGTCTGAGTTTGGGGTGGCATCTCTTTGGGTGGACGCACAGACCTCCATGTCTTTCCAAGAGGAACCGTGAATGCTCAGGTTTATAGAGATGACATCCTTGATGCTTATGTGCACCCATATGTCGGGGCAATAGATGACGTTTTCTTGTTACAGAACGACAACGCAAGACCACACAGAGCTCGCATCGGATGATTATCTTCAACAGGAAACAATTATGTGCATGGAGTGGCCAGCTCGATCGCCGGACTTGAATCCTATTGAGTACGTTTGGGATGCTTTAAGGAGACATCTGGCTGCTCTCAATCCGCCTCTTCAGATCCTTGCCGCGCCTGCAACTGCTTTGCAAGAGCAATGGCTTTCGCTTCCTATGGAACTGATAGACGGCATAATTAAAAGCATCACACATCGCTGTATGTGCTGTATTGCTTCTAGATGCGATCATATTCCATATTGAAGGTACTTTATACTACCATAATTGTCTGGTAATTTCTTTTTATGTTATTTGATGCCTTACTATGTGTTGTATATTGTGGGTAAGTTTCATAAAATTATACATGTAATTTTTCAGTAATCGTGATTTTTGTGATTTTTCCTTAATTTTAAGTTGACCAGTGCATTAAAGAGAAATAATCCAAATCAAGACCTATTTATTTACCTTGAATCAGTATTCAGAGCTCAAAAAACACATTATAAATAACGAAAGTTATAAATGGCATTAAGAACAACAATAGCAACAAAACGTGAACAAATTCATCAAGTTCAAACATTTTTAGCTTTTTATTATACAATATAAACACTAGATTATGTACTGTTTTTAGGTTAAAAAAAGCTCCCAAATATCGAGACATCTTCTTAAGTGGAGATGGATTAACAGCGCCTTTAATAATAATAATAATAATAAGGTCCAGAATGATGGAAAAAAGAAAAGAATAACCATTAAAAAATACTCAATGACATTGTTCAGGTTTCTAAGTATTGTTCTTTAATGTCATTTATAAATGCTAAATCATAATGGTGGCTAACAGAAGTAGTTGCAAGCCAATAGGTTTGAGTTCGAAATCCGTGAAAAACTTGAATGTTGGTGACTGCCGTGCAGAATAAAGGCAGTAAAATCTGTTGGTTCGAAAATATCCTTATGGATTTGGAAGCAGAGGAGAAGGGTTTGAGATTCTTGGATCCGTGCAGGAGGCACCCTCAATCTCGATTCTTTCAAAGCTCTGTAACCAGCCCTAGATACATTCATGTCCCATTTATGATTTGCTTGTTCCAAATGGTAGCAGATTAGAAAAGGAAATAAGAAAAGGATCAATAAAATTCTTTATGTTCTTCGTTTATTTCTTCAAAGTAGGCACACAGTAACCAAGAAGACAAATAACGTTTATTCCGGCGTAAGTATTGGATATAAAATATGAATCTTAAAATATCGAAGGTATGAAGTTCATTCATCCACTTTTAGCATTTAAAGAGAAAATCATGCTACCCCTTGAACTCATAATGTATAAAATCAAAAACTAAATTTGCTTAAACCCAGCACTTGTTCCCTTGCACAATTTATCAACACAAAAAGTAATTTTTTTTTCTTGTGTGTATTTCTTTCTAGACGAAAATCTGTTAGTTTTGTAACAGCTATACTTTTTAGAGAATAGTCTGGCCTTCTCAGAAAGGGCCTTCTCAGGAGGCCTTTTATTCGAATTCTTATAAAATGAAACACTGTTGAATGCATTATATCTTCTTTAATTAAATTCTCAAGTATGCTAATTTATTACGATGGATATTAATTGGGATATAAATATAAACTCGATCTTATTAAAATCGTTTTTAATAAGAGGTGTTCCAGTGATGGGTTTATGGAGAAGAAAAATGACGTTTCTGACGTCTTAAAAAAGGAACCAGAGGTCGACAAATTCCTAAAATCCTATCAAGATTATTTCAGGAAGACTAATAACAACCTTGCCATGATCACGGTTCCATCGATTGTAGATCTTCATCGATTTTAGCACAATCTTCTTCGTTGATTGTTTCTGGGACCAAAGACTATCGATTCCAGTAAGGGTCTCTTGATCGATTACCACCAAGATAAAACAGCAATCGACTGCGATAATTCTCTCAACGGAACCAAAGCGTTATTGATCGAAGCCTACTAAGCTAAATGACACAGTGATTTTAGCAATGTCTTCTCCATTTAATATTTGAAACCTATTTATTTATCGTCAAGTTTTGAACATTCTAAGAAGTACAGAATCATTGATAAGTGCAATTAAATTTTACATATCTCATTATGCCTAGATATGCGAAAATTCTTTTGTTTCATTTCTGTTATGACAAAATTATTAAGTATAGTCAGAAGTCCTGATTTTCAAAATGCACGTGTGTCATTCTTATGGTTACACCATGCCATACTAAAAACAATCCAAACTTGATGATATGCCCTGATTTTTGTATGCAGTCACAAACTTATTTCTTTGGTATCCTCATCAGCATTAGAATTTTCAAGCGAATCAAGAACTTAACTATTATTATGATCGAAAATGTTTTTGCGAATAATATGCATTCGAATGATCAAATGTATCAATTAATACTCAAAGACACAAATATTATTCAACTGAAGATATTACAATCAGAACTAATTAGCTATAGAATTTTTTCATGCCAACCAGAATTGCAGAGCTTAAATCAACTGCAAGTGAAAGGTACAATACCTAGTAAAGCCACAATACCTAACCTATAGAAACTGCAAGTAAAAGTTACAATACCTAAATCAGAAATGTTTTCTTCAGTGTTTCTGTTTACATCAATAGAACAAGCAACGGATTTGTTGGATTTCGAGAAGGCTCCGTCATTATATCATAATGGCTTGGTCATAACATACATGAAACAGAGAGGCGATAGGTTCCACTCGTTATGGATGAATCAGTATTCAGAGATGGTCCGAAAAAGGTGACAGTTCGAGTCGTCAAGATGGCGTATCCCGACAAAATTCCGTTGAAGCCAGAGATCAGCTGTTTTTTCCAAGGAAAGATACTGAAGCTGATATTATCCATAATCTCACTTGTGATGATGAAACCAGTGTACCAAATGTATGCTTTTAAACACATTTCTTTACAGCTGCAAACTCATACAAGTGTCTTTGATGAGTTCAACTTTTGCGCCACAATTTTTCATCGTCGTAAGCGCTTTCAGTGGGCATCAGTCACCAATATCAGACCACCCATGGCCGCAAAAGAATCGCAAATATTAAAGGATTCTTTTTTTACTACGCATGGAAAGAGTTGAACTCAGCTGCGACTTTCACCAAGAATTTCTAAACTGACTGCAATGTAGAACGTATCTAGAGGATAAAAGAACGTCGATAATATCTACAATATTTTTTCTAGGGACTAAAGAGCAAATTCAAGCTCATACCAAATGGAACATCATGGGTGGAAAAAAAAATATTTTTTTGCCTTAACTATATTCCCTCGTGAAAAGCACTCTTCTGAAACGTTTTGAAGAACAGGACTCTTTATCAAATTCCCACAAAACTGCTCTAGTAATGCAAGTAACGCAAATTAAAAGTTTAATTTTGCCTTAATATTAAAAGTCCAAGTTGCACGAGCGAACTCTTCGATAAAAGTGAAATTTTAATGCTAAGTATAATATGAGTAAAAAAAAAAACTAAAGCATATTTGTCACCTGCACTGAGTCGTCGCAGGCATAGGATCAGTACCGCATTAAGTCGAAATAGACACGTCATCGATACGACTTAGGTATAGGCCTGATACTGCGTAAAAATCGACGTTGGCTTAAAATCGATACTACTATTACAGGTACTAACTTAGCACAGACAAAAATTACGATTAACGAAAGAATTTGATAATAAGAGGGAGAGAATATGGTTAAGTTGTTATTTGTTTAGGATGCTTGCCGTAGATCGACACTGTCAAAATATCAAAACCGGTTTATGAGCTGTAATATCGAGCATCTGTTAGTACAGCAGCTGTCGATTCTATTCGGAGTAGTCTTGTGTCAATTCTATTTGCAGTAGTCTTGTGCCGTTACTGATCAACGACCTGTTCGCAGTAGTCTTGTATCGTTATTGATCGAAAGACCTATTCGCAGACCTATCCGTGGATCCTATTCGCAGTAGTCTAGTGTCATTATTGATCGAAAGACCTATTCGTCGATCTTATTAGCAATACTTTTGGGTCGATCCTATTCACAGTAGTCTTGTATCGTTATTGATCGAAAGACCTGTTCGCAGACCTATCTGTTGATCCTATTCGCAGTAGTCTTTTGTCTTTGGACCAAGGTAGGAATATATAAAAGAAAGACATAAAGCACAAAAAATTAAGATCACCATATAGAAATTTTACCTTCTTTCCTGCGTGCTCTCACGATGGCACGTCCAGCTGTCAAGTAGGTGGTCAGAAATTCGAATCCCAGAGAGGGCGCGGTTGATTTTTCGTGTGTCTCGCTTCGACACTGGCATTCGAATTAAAAGTGTGGCTAATGATAACTCGTGAATAGTTGGATTTGATGAACTGGGTTTCTTGCCTCTTCTCAACGCACCTTCAATTTGAGAGAATGTAAGCGCGTGTCGCATTCCCCCGAGTGTGCTGTTGTGCTGTAAAGAGTTAGCGCGTCCTGTCAGCAAGTGGAAGATCCATGGCTCGTATCCCGAAGAGGGCACACTTGATTTTACATGTTCCCTGCTCCGAAAATTTAATAGGCTCTGTATTACCTATACCTGAATTAATTCAAAATTTAAATTATGAAATTTATAACTTCAAAAAAAAAAACTGAAAGGGAGGGCGAGGCATGGATCTGAAATGTGCCGATTTCCCACAAAAGTCTGCATCGAACACTTCAGTAAACATTAAAGTCCTGAAAAGTTGCATAGAAAAAATATACCTTTCAGCTGTTAATGAGCCCACCCACAATTTTCTCATTACCTGAGCAACAGTACCATTGCGTGCTTCTAGCAGCATTTAACTGTCACGATACTAATGTTCATTCCATCCAAACATGTCATTAAATGTACGCACGCTCGCTGCAAAATATTATTCCAGTTTCCCAGTTGCTGCTACTGCACTTAGTGCTACGCTGCTGAAATATACACTGCCATCGAAATAAAAGGTCTCTTTGAAGGGATGAAAATCGATAGAGTTGTTATACTTAACAGTGCTAATTAGCCACATCAAATGTTCACATATTACTCAATGATGCAATGAAATCCCCCTAATGTTTACAGCATAGTTTGCCCACCATTTTTTTCCCTTTGGTTTACCAACCTCTTTCTCGGCGATTTCTGCCTCTGCAATAATGACGGATTAGTCTTTGGATATGATTTGCAGGCACTGATTGAAATCGCATTACTCACCGCGTTAATATGGAAACAGAATGAGAATGATTAAGGACATCTTAAAGCATACATAAAATTAACTTAATAAAACATGCGCAAATTCCTGCTATGGCAAGGGCAGTGGCAGCTACTGAAAAACAATCTGTTTTACAAACTATCAGTTTTTAAAATTTTAAACTGGTAGTTTGTAAATTCCGTTCTTTTGGAATAAAAGAAAATGAATTTGGAAATAATTTCGGCGAACATGAGCGAGAGTCAACTATCGAGCTTTGGCATGATTCTTATAAAAAGATGCGTGACTGCGATATACATATATAAAAAAGAGAGAAACAAAATTATTAAACTTAATTAGAACCAATTGGCAACAGAAATTTAAATTCATATAGGTTAATTAAACACATCTCCGCTTAAGCGATACGCTTTGCACTATTTTTCGTCATTCTACAGCATGTCACA
>KK113051.1:102466-115159 GCA_000611955.2 Stegodyphus mimosarum | reverse complement strand
ACGTAGCTTTCTCTTCAAAAATCGTCTGCGTGCGTTGCACGGGAAAATAAAAAGGAATTTTAATTACAGTTCTAAATAAATAGCCAAATAAATGTGAAATTCGTAACAATATTCTCTAAAACTTTAACGAATTTTTCATTAACAAACTCAAAGATTTCAAAGCCAGCAATACCAAAGTTGTACAGAAAAACATTTTTATCTCCTCCCTTTGGACGTAATTTAAAATCTGAAACATTTCAGATTTTTTTTTTATTTATTTATTTTTTTTAGGATGTTATTTTGAATTATCAGCAGTAAGAATGAAACCTAATGAGAAAGCTAATTTTTATCTATTTTTTGGTTGAAAAACTCTTAATGGTAGTTAAATGATGCAATGAGTGAGCACATTAATTTTTAACATTTTACTACGTATGCTAAATACTAAAATTGCTGGGGTGTGAATTTACATAAGGATAATATGTTTTCCTTAGCATGTCCGGCCAGCAACGGAAAATCCGGAAGATATCGGCGAAAGCACAGTTGAGTTTTCATGTTTCCAACTATGAAAAATACTAAACGTCCTTAACGTTGGCGCCTCAACTAAAAATATGTAACTTGTTACCACTCACCACCTGGATTCGGTCGAATCATTCTCATGCCTCTCCACTTAATTCATGGAGTGATATTATATACCTGGGTACTTGGGCTACAAAGCCCTACCCCAAATCAAACGAAACTCTTATAAATAAATTTTCAAAAAGAATTTAATATTGATATCTAAATTGTGAAAGAAAAATAAATTTTCAAAAAGAAAATATATTTCGACGAAGAAGGATCAAGTTGTGCCAAACGTAATATTAATGCGTTCTGTCGAGTTGGTGACTTGAAACTAAAACAAAACATTAGTTATAATATGACGTAAGTAAAATCTTTTGATACTTGAGATTTAACAATTTTTTTGTTGTAAAATAACACAAGTAAAAAATAATATGTAAAAGGAACACTATTACAGTTTAAGAGAGTACAGACAGAAATGAGCATTATGTGTACTAACAAAATAAACAAAGTACAAAATATGATACATAGAATGTTTACATAATTTGGGTAT
Organism: Stegodyphus mimosarum; assembly: GCA_000611955.2. Classification (NCBI taxonomy): domain Eukaryota; kingdom Metazoa; phylum Arthropoda; class Arachnida; order Araneae; family Eresidae; genus Stegodyphus; species Stegodyphus mimosarum. The sequence continues at coordinate 114,072 of KK113051.1, read as the reverse complement.
TTAGGATGGCATTTGGGCTTTTACTATTCATACGGTTGTTATGATCATAGCTACAGATAATAGTAGCAGAATTATGAATTTTTCCCTTGTTGTCATGGAATTTACCGCCCGGGTGGTAATAATGTGTCCGTAATTGAACTACTTTCAGCTCTTTATGAATGCGATTGTTTCTAGCATACTAAGGAAAGTGTTAAATATATCAGAACGTTTGAATACGAACCAGAAAAACCAGAAAAATAAACGACAAGGTGTCTACCTGTCAGGTTGGATTTAATTCTGTTTGTGATGTAATCTGCGAACTCCACTTTGTAAGCCTCTAGTGGTTTCCTTCCTTTGAAAACCTTCGGAGCTCCCTTCGGTCTTTTTTTACAAGGCGGAGAATATAAGGAACTATCACGGCATATTGCAGCTGCAAAGTAGCAAACAGTTTATCGAAAATTATATCATATCACAATCACGGTCTAATGGTCGGCTGAAAAATGAATTATTTTTATTATCAGCATTCACTTTAGTATTAATTTTTTTTTTTTTTTTGTATTATAAAGTAAAAACTACAGATACTCACACCATATATAACACAAGAATTTGCTCCTTAAAAAGTTCTAGGTAAAGCGACAAAAAACAAATTTTGAGTTAGTAAGCGGTAGCAGGAGGAAGAGTTCGATTCATATGCTTTCAACCAGTAAGCTTTAGCTTAAAAAAGTTAGTGAACAGGCCACTTTTAATTAAAGTGCCACTTTATCATTACAGGACCTTTACACCAGATTTTCTTCAGTTATTTTTTATTTATCGCTATTACCTACTTTGAGAAAATTTCGCCAAGCAGGTTTTAATTCAACTGTTAAATTATGGAAAAGCTACGTAAATTTGCTGAAAGCGAGGGATGTCTTTGGAAAGGACTTTATACATGAAACTGGCTTCTGTTTCCGTTACATATAGAAAAATATTCGAATATAATCATTTGCCTGTAGAGAATAGAACTTGAAGCGATTACATGTGTTTATAGCCGCAAATGATTTTAATACGGAATTTTCCACCCATTGCAACATCTTCAAAAATCTTTCTAGCATTAAGCGGTAAATATTATTTCTTTACAAGAACATTATACTAACTAATTTCCCTCATAAAGGCAATCAGCGCTCAGGTGGGTTACCCGTGAACAAATAACCTACTTAGATAGCATGTTCCGAGTTTTATTCGCGTTAGAATGCTGTTCAAGAAAATTTTTCTCTGATTTCTGTTTCTCTCTTTATTACAATATTTTTCTAATGCCTGAGAAATTTATTTCTCTATCTTAGGTCGAATTTTGGAGGCGCTCTGCACGTGGAGTTCGTTTGTAGGACGTCGGAACTTCTGAAACCAGACGGCGACTTGGCCATTTGTTATGGAATGCAAAATTTGACAAGTCCCATAAGGTGAAGGGGCAGAAGAAAAGATGGCGCCATTTTCTTTTTCACGTGTCCGATTACCAAGAGATATCAGGTCAAAACTATCGAATGACACCCGCAATCGTAACTGCAACCGCATGGGCTCCCACCCGTTCTCCTTGGTCCTCAAAGTCCCAAGACCGAAAAAAAAAACTAAAAAAAAAAAAAAAAAAAAAAAGAGCGCGTGACGTGAAGTCCGAAACAAGTAACACGCAGAGCAAGACGGCAAGTCGTTGGTCGAGTTTTTTACCTGTTTCTCCTCCCCTCTGTGCATCCCCCTCTTTCACCTCAACTACCACTTATCACTCACGTTCGAAAAACATCCCTATTGCCATCCCACTCTCTTTTCTTTCTTTCATTTCGAAGGTGAAGATTACGAACAAGCCGGCAACTACTTGGAACAGCAGTTCTTCCCAAATTGATTCGAAGGTGAGGATATTTAATTGGAATTCCTTCTGTGTGACCGGAATGGAAACAAGCGAATCAGCAGTGAAAGATGTGTTCTTGACAGATATGGTCTGTTCCTGATAACCAGAGATATGTTCTTGATGATTTCAGCCTGGAATATCCGCCTCTTAAACGAAATAGATTCACCGAATCTCTTTGTTTCCTTTTTATACCATCTTATAACCTCAGTTGGTGGCGAACCGAGACACAGCTAGGGCATGCAAGTGAGGCAAAGTCAATGAACTTAAGAATTAATCAACCACATTATTTTGAGAAATTTAGGACTCATTTTCGACAGCTATGCAGAGAAGGTTATCAGAGCATAATCGTGCCGAAGCCAAATTAATCTAGGCAACTAGGTTAATTTGCAGCATTCTTTGGCTTGTTTGTTGAATCTTCGGTGGGATTTCGTACATCATTTTGATACCACATGTTCACGAAATATAAAAAGCCAGTAAAGCATATTTAAATATATCTTTCTAATGTTTCGACAGGATATACGCATTGTCTTGAATAAAATACCTCTTAAAAACTCAGAAAGGCAAGAATTAATAGTTTAGCATTCCTTCCTTCCCATCTCTTACTTAACAGTGTCCAGCTGGTCAACTTCATGAAGAAATATCCAATACTAATGTACGCTATTAATTTTCCGTTTTTATAATGGACCACTTAATCTCTAGCACAGTAAACATGATTTAATTACAGGCACCAGAGAAACATTGTTTCAAAGGCGTTGGTAAATTAGTGATGAAAGGGTGTTACAGATTAGCTGATTATATTATTATGTTGCACATGAGACAAAAACTCAGGCTCAGTAACAACAAAAAGGCATGAAAAATGTATGTTCATGTTAAAATTAATACTTTATATATTCTATATGAAAATGCGATGCTTTGCTTCCAAATGACTTGAAGTCATATTGAAAGCATGTTCATAATATTCACGACAAAGCAATGGACTCATTGTGACATGCCACACTGCCCCAGGTGGACATATTTTCATCATTTCAGCAGAGGGCATCGCTCGAGGCTTTAAAGGCCACAGAGATGTCTTCTGTATTATGAAATGAACTCTTTAATTGAATTTTTCAGTATTATAAGATACTAATTTCCATGTTGTTGTTGTTATGAATAATCTTTCTTGTCTGGATCAGAAGTCCACGAAATCCATCGTGGTAAGGAGTGCAAGATTACGCCTGTCGTAACAGCCTTGGGCATCATATATAGGTGACAGTACGATTTTGTCCAGTTCCACACCCATTTTGAGGGACAGCACCTCGGGAGCGGGTGGATCCGAGGGACTCCCACCCCTCTTTCACTAAGAACAAACCACAAGAGAGGACTTTCGGCTCGCCATATATTTAGAGTGCTCCCATGCCGAAAAGACACTACACATTTACAAACATTCATTCCTTCTCCGGGATTCGAACTCGGGCCCTTCGGTACGGTAGTCAACGTCGATAACCACTATCCCGTTTGGGCAGTGCTAGTTACCTTATCCTTACTAAAGGTGGATTTTAAGATTCTAGGTTTTTGCCTTCCCCTAAATTATGAAATTAACTAAAATAGTTACACAAAGTTAGTAGTGAAAACAGTTACATAGAGTTTAATGGTAAATAAAAAAGTTCAAGTACGGCTAGCCTCTTAGTTTCTAAAACTTAATCACCACTACTTGCACTAAAGAAAGTGAAATTAAACAACTTCGTCGCTTTCCTGACAACTAACTAAAAAGTTATCGAAAGTTCAAATAATAGTCTCACTAGAGTTTAAAATTAAAGGCTAACAAAATGTTATATCCAATTTACAATTCGGGCCAGATTTTCCCAGTCTGTCAAGATGTAGAATCATTAGGTATTTTTGAAGGCAGAAGACGCGAAAAATGAGCAATGCCCTCGCCATGGCTCGAACCATGAACCTCTCGAATACGCGCCGAGCGTGCTGACCACTACACCAAGAAGGCGGGAGAAATACCTTATAAAAAGTATGCAAGCTAAAATTGTGACGTATCTGATGTAAAACAGTGTTCAAGCACTTTATCTCAACTCTCTACATCAGACTATGCAAATGCGAAACCTTAAATACCCTAATACACAAATATGCATTTTTTAGAATTTAGACGAAGCAATAGAAATGATAACACGAAAATAACTTAAACAAAGCTGGACACAAACTAAAATGTTAAAGTATTAGAAACACGACAACAGCACATTTAAATTAATTTTTCGACACATTTAGCGTCCTACTCCGTTTAGCGACCCGGCGTCCATTAATCCGAAGTTTACGCAACACATCCACTGACAGAACGCAATTCCCTTCGTCTTTCGTAACCGTCAGAACACTGCGATCATTTCGTTCAGCCAGTTTGACACGTCCGATACGGCCTGATTTACGTAAAGGCCATCAGGCACTAATGCCCTGATCCTCTACTTTCAAAAGGGCCTCTTCTACTTATTTGAAATATGTAACATTTTACAAGTTTTCTAATTTTGGGCTTTAAACGTGTAAAATTAGAAACAAAAGCACTTAAAAAGTTGGAGATTCCCGATTGTCCACAACACAATGCAGTTGCGGCTTTTCGTCTATCTACAGGAGATGATGGCCTTGCCGCTCATACGCATTTCAACGGATCCATTTTGAGCACTTTCTGATTCTGGAGAAGAGATGGGCAGAGACCATCTGCTCCGATGTGGAGCTCTGTGCTCTTAAAAGACACTGGGAGGCAAGAATGCTCTTTAGGCAATGACTTCGGTCTTTTTTTTTTTCAATTAAGTCCCTTGAAGGACTACCGTCGGTTTTTTTTTTTTTTTTTTCGATTTTGCGTCGAATCACTCTGAATACCCGTTTCACTTTTCAAATTGTTGCCACCAAATATTATCGCCTGTACATTTGAAGAAATTAGATAATGAAGAATCTGCATAAATGTATGTATGTTTCTCGCATTGTGATAAAACAACTGTACCTACAGCCATAATTTTTGAATGATGTAATCCTACTGCGCGTATGGGCATCTAGAAGTCCAAATTTAAAATTTGGAATTTGTTTTATTACCGATTTCATATTTTGTAAAACTTTAACGAATTTTTGATTAACAAACTCAAGGATTTCAAAGCGAGCAATTGGCAACGTTGTAGAGAAAAAGCATTTTTATCTCCAGCGCGTGAGACTGTGTATCGGAAATTCTAAAGATATGCTCGATTTACAATTACTTTGCGATATTTTGCTCTTGAACTGAATTTTATGGTTTAAGTGCGAAGAACATGATATTTAATAAATAAAGGTAACACACAAAATGTTAAAAAAACGCCCCTTTGGACGTAATTTAAAATCTGAAACCTTTCAGCTTTTTTTTTTTTTTTAAACCTCTGTTTATAAGATTTTAGTTCTTTGGGACTTTTTACCCAGCCATTGGAAATAAAAAAAGAAAGAAAAACAAAATATAAACATCTTTAATTTTTTAAAGACATGAAAAACCAATAAGTTTCAAAAATCAAACTCTCGATTATTGTCTTGCCTTCTCGTTGGAAAGCGAGGTTTAAATTGCTTTGCATTTTTATTGTAGTTTTAAAGCAACGATGGCAACTTTCTCTTTTCATGATGGAAAATGGCTGTCCAAAAAAAAAAAAAAAAAAAAAAAAAAAAAAAAATTAATAAAAAAGAGGGGGTAAAAAAAAAAAAAAAAAAAAAAAAAAAAAAAAAAAGATTTATTCAAAGATAGGGGCTGGGGAACCTGAATTACTTTATTCTATTTTTTTTTTCGTATACTTTCGGTAATTAGGAAACGAGAAAATAATTCAGTTGCATTAATTTGGTCTAATCTTTGTAATTTAAGTTATTAAAGTTTAATTAAAGTGAAAAAAAGAAAAAGCACTGGGTTTAAATGTATGAACTCATATTTTATATAATACACAATAAACAGGAATTATGAAATTAAAGTGTACAAAAAGGTAAAATCTACTTTTTGTTTTAAACTTTAAATGAAAAAATACTAAATTATTTTTTCCGAAAACATGTTATGTAATTAACATCAGTTGTATTAGATAGGAAGGCCTCCGCAAAAGTTCTGACCCGGAGCTGTAGTTTTATAAATCAGGCCCCATTAAAGGGCTATCGTACTCTACAAGTCCAACTAAACAATAACAAGGGCAATCCGCAATACTTCCTCGAAACGTGCTGTCATAGAACCATTTCGAAAGCTATGTTTCCAAACGCAACATTTTATGTCCAAAAATGTTGCAGATCGTCCAATCGGAAAAGAATGTCAAAGATAACAGAAACCTTCCTGTGATTTTCTACTTAGCTCACGACTCGAGTTATTAACTAGTGATGGCACCCTTACTACGAAAGCAGTTTTTAGTTGCAGAAAATTCTGAGTTGCAGAAATTGTTCTTAATCAGCAACAATTAATTATATCTAATAGATCTTTATTCCGGACAAGTTTGGTGCGAGATGCTTACAAAAATTATCCTTGTTCATTTAGAAAGCATCGATAGCAACGCCGGTGAAATGTAATCCGGATGATTGATGCTTATTATAACACACAGCATCGCATTCGAACGTGTCAGAATATCGGTGAAAGGACTAACATAACTCATTTACTAATTTCATTTAGATCATTCATTGATTAATTTTTCAGTTTTAATTGTAAATAACGACTTTATGAGTCTAGCTAGCGTCAGTTCATAAAAATATTTAATATTTCTAATTAGACACCTCATGATTTAAATGCATTTTTTACTTAAATTAATCAGATTAAAACATAGGGGAAAAATATTTTTAAGATCCGCGTTTACAGCTTTTCAGTCAAAATTGAAAGATATAAATATCTTACGTTTTGTCGAATGGCAACACTCTGGCGAACTGGAAATAAATATGTTTTATTTCGAACACTGTTGCCACTGCTCGCTTTCAAATCGCTGACTCTGTTAAACAAAATACTTTTAAATTCTTATAATGTTATACATTAAACAATATACTCTTAAATTCGTATAAAATATGAAATTAAAAACAAAAATAAAAATCTGAAAGCTTTCATATTTTCATTGCACCCAAAGGAACATTTTATTCATTGACACACACGTTTTGAAAGCATTTGGGCTAATATCCCTTTCGGCTAAAAATATTTCAAAACAGCATATCTTTAGAATTTCCGCTAGACAGTCTCTCGCGCTGAAGATAAAAATGACTTTTTCCATACAGGGTTGCCACTGCTCTCTTTTGTTTCGCTTGGTTTATTGCGATTACAGGAAAGCACACTAGAGCTACCTGCCTAAAGGAAGGGATGCCTTCGTAGAAGACTTTCTAAGGGCGAAAATATTTTAAATTTGAAAAGCAATGGAACGCTTTCAGTGATTCAACGCAAAACGCAGTTTCCATACTAATAGCCCTTCTGGGTTAATGCATCTTTGGGCTAATAAAAACAAATTCGAAACGAAAATTCAGGCTCCAAAGTGCCCATGCTCGGGTAGAAAACTACGTGTATTAAAAATTCGGTGGCTTTGGATACCGTCGTTTTCCCACAATGCAAGAAACATACATACATACAGATTCTTCATTTTTAAATTTTTTTTTATAATTAATAGCGATAATATTTGATGGCAACAATTTGCAAAACGATTCGGGCATAAAAGTGAATTTTAAGACTAATAACACCTTTAGCGCTTAAAAAAAAGTGTGGGAGACAATACTCAATAATATTTTAAAAAGTTTTAAAAAATTGTTAGAATTGTTTGATTGTATTAAAAAAAGATTAAAGGTGTATAAAATTGTTTAAAAAAACTTCAGTCTGATCTTTGCATCGATTTAATTAACACTTAAGCTAATTTTAAGCTTAACAGTTACCTTGGCTTACAATTAATAATAATAATTACAATATTAATATTAAAAATATTTCATAATATTAATATTAATAATATTGATTGCTTTATGTTTATGAATTAAGCCCCAAATATTAAAAATAAAAAGACTTTTTATTATCCTTTTTTAAAGTGGCAAGACAGATAAAATTAGAAATACCAAGAATAATAGACATTAATAGAGTTAATAAACTAAAGTTTGACTCCATCGCGGCGCAAAACATAAAATTATCTATTTGAAACGAGTTATCCAAAATAACTATGTCAGACTGAAAATAAAAACTCAATTAATATATCATGGCTAGAAAAAAATGCCGATGTCTTATATCTTATTAGAAAAATTAGACAGCAGTACTAAAGTATACGAGTTCTAATCATATATTTCATTCCTAAATTTACTAAATTACCATTTCATTTATGCCTTCAACTAACAAAAATCAGTGTTTAGAATGGTTTAACGAAAAACAAACGATCTTTAACTTAAGAATAGACGCAATATAAGTAAATTTGCAGGACTATATCTGAAGGTTAAATAGAGTATTTCTCTTTTGGCTGCGGGATTGAAAACGGCGAAAAAGAAATACGTGATAAAAATTCTAGAATACTCTACCTAAATAACAGGATACAAAACAACTGGCGCCATCTGTTGTCCGAAATGTAAAAGAAAAGCAACGAAGAAACAAATTCTTAGAAAAAAACTGTTGTAAAAAGGGATTAGAATTGGGATCATTAACCACAACCGGAAGACACTCCTGCAAATTCAAATTCACTCTCACTCAAATTAGGAGAAGCGACAATTATATTATGTGGAAATCAATGGGCGGAGCAAAATGAAAAAAGAATGAAGCTTTTTCATTACTACCGGTCGAGGCAAATACTAGTGAAAAGAGAAAAAATTAAAAGAACAGAACTTTGAAACCGCTGGGAAGAAATTGGAATTAATATCACGAACTAAAGAAAAGAAATTTTTATAAATGTGAAAAGAATGTACATAGAATTGAAGAAGCTTTATGGATACTTTTTTCGAATCAAATTCAAAATTGTGCTTACGTGCCGTACTATGATTAACTATCAAAAATTGTTTTGTTGGATTAGAACAAGTATGTTCAATTATTTTATTCATAGACTTAAAATAATGTTGCTTCGAGATCTTTTAAAATTTACAATATGGGATCATCCTCTACCTTTTTAAAAATATCTTCTATAAAATGTACAACAGCAACAATGAGGGCTTATAAATCGACAATTTGTCAAAAATCCACTAATACCTTTCAGGAATCTTATGATTTCATTCATCAGATTTTTTTTTTTAAATTTATTTTATCACGTCTGTGTATTTCGCTTCTTTTTACTGGCAATAACACTGGCAAGAGCGGCAATAACGGCAAAACGGGCATCTTTTATGTGCAATAAAAAGCATAAAGTTGTCTAGAGTTCTAGACAACTTTTTTAACCTCAGAATAAAGTAAATAAACTCGTGCAACGATTAAATTTCTCTCGAATTTGCAGAAATCATTTTTAATGCATCCGAAAACGTTGAAAAGGCCAATTTTGGCTAAAAATGCCAATTTTCGTTTTATTCATTCATTGGATAGATTGTTTATTTAGCTTACCAGAACAGGCTTGCTTTTGTTTCTACGTTAATTAGAGACCTAGATATTAAGGATTTAAAAAAAAAAACAAGAAAACCGGAAGTGGACATTTGTATCACCGAAAGTTCGCATTCAAAAAGCAGAAAAATGCGAAAAATGGACGTAAACTTTTTTCCCCCCCTTTCCACCTTGAAATATAATTTAAAAGGCTTCTAAAGAGAGAGAATTATGTTGAAAACGTATGTTTCTCGCTGGGGTACGAGTTTGAATTTCGTTCGAAACATTATATATTGCAATTAGATTTATCTTATTCTTCGATTATTTTTAGTAACACTTGATTTAAAAGTCTAGTGAGTGGTTGTGAAAAAAATCGAAGCCGTATTTGTAAACGTAAATGTGTAAGGAACAAATTTATGAAGTAGGTTGCAAAGGAAATCTACAATAATACTAATAAAGCAATTCCCATCGAGTGAACCAAAACTAAAAAGTTGCTCATCAGCAGAAGGTGTTTCTGAAAGCGATTTGTGATGTGAATATTTATCTTTAAATAGTATCATCAAGTGTGAATGCATATGTCATATTGTGAACGCTGTTCGAGGCTTAAAATTGAAGTGAAAACAAAAAGGTCTTGGTGGACCGGTCAAAGTCGCTCACCAACGGATGCCTTTATTGACAAACTTCAAAATTACTATGAAGTTGCAATCAGGAAAAATCTGTATAACTTACAGGGAATGTAAAGTGCTGTGGTTACTCCATTTTTTTCACACCATTTCTAGAGCAAAACAAACTATGCCACTTTCCAGTTGGACCAGACACCTGCTGTAAATATCAGCGAGTTATGCCAGAAATCCAAAAGATTGCCAAAGAATATGAAACTGTACATATGTACACTGCGGGGGGAGGGACATTTCTGTATCTTCCGTTCTACTGGGCCGATTGACGAAATTCAACATGCGTTTTTCATGTCTCAAAAGCGCGATTTAAGATATGCATTAGACTTATATATATCATTGTTCTAATGTAGGTTTTTGACACAAAATCGGACCTTTTTCTGAAATGACATGCCAATGTTTTTCCATATTTCGATTCTACGCCTCTAATGATGTCAAACTGCCAAGTTTTGTAAAAATCGCACGAGTAGTTTTTAAAAAATTAGCTTTCAAAATTTTAGCTCCTTAATGTGAATTGAAATTGGTATATATTTACTGCTATCTCTTTTTTTTTATTAAACTTATTTGATTCTTGCTTTTATATTTCGAAATTTAAGTTCATTCCAAATAAAATTCGCCAGTTTTTTAGTTATTTTTAAATAACTTTTATAAATTTTTCGAAAAAAATTTGAATTACAACTAAAATTTTTTACCACCATCTTAAAATAGATGTATTTCTAAGCATACCTGCAAAAAATTAGAGCTTTTTATTCAAAATTTCCTGAGATATACGTGACTTTACATTTTGACGCGTTTTGAAATTTGGCATATTTATCATAAGCCATAATAACGAAAATGTGGTTTACGCACTTTGTTAAAATTACTCGAAAGTATTAACGATGACTTTTTTCCTCTCGTGGACAATGGAAAAAAGGAAAGGAAAATAGGTTGCTATAACATAAGAATTTCGCCAAGTGAATTATTCTTGGTGTAAACTGGAAAAAAATTCACCAAGATAAATTTTTAAATTTCAACATAAATTTCTCATCAAATTTTACAAAATTTAATATTTAGGCATAATTTGAGTCGTAGAATCGAAATATGGAAAAAAATTGGTTATGCTATTTTAGAAAAAGACCGATTTTGTGTCAAAATACCTATGCTAGGACAATGCTATATATAAATCTAATATATATTCTAAGTTGTGCTTTCGAGACATAAAAAACACAAATTGAATCTCGTCAATCGGCCCAGTAGAACGGGAGATATAGAACTGTCACATTCCCCCCCCCCGCAGGGTACATACGAGCAGAAGCGCTTATAAAAGTACTTAATGGAAAGACACAAAATGCTAATAAAAGTTTTGATGGCATTTTGTGGAAATTTATACCGATGGATGTGTTTGTGGAATTACGAAGTCTTAAAGTGGGAGCACATATGGCTGCTATTCAATTAAATATAGGGTTTCGAGGCTCACTAGTATTTTAAATTGTATACGTATGTAGAATAGTGAATATGCAATAGAAGGATTTAGCAAGCTTAACATGGAACGAATAAGTGAATGGAAATGTCACTTACCTTATGCCTTAAAAGATACATTTATTGATGAGTAAAATTTGCCAAAAAAAAAAAAAAAAAA
>KK113051.1:88070-99974 GCA_000611955.2 Stegodyphus mimosarum | reverse complement strand
AGAGAGAGAGAGAGAGAAGGGGGGAATAAAAAGAAAAACTGAAAGCTTTCAGATTTTATATTTCGCGCAAAATGGCGTTTTTACAACGTTTTGTACGTTACCTTTACTTATTAAATATTATGTTCTTCGCACTTAAATCACATAAAATTCAATTCAACAGCAATATCACAAAATATTTAAAAACAGCATACCTTCAGAATTTTCGATACACAGTCACGTGCGCTGGAGAGAAAAAAAAAATTTTTTTTTTCCTTTTCTTCCGTACAGCGTTGTCATTACTCGCTTTGAAATCAATGAGTTTGTTAATAAAAAATCGTTAAAGTTTTACAAAATTTGGGCTTCCGAGTGACCATGTTCGGTTGGAAGACTACGTTATTCAAAATTTGATGACTCTAGGTATCGTTGTTTTTTCACATTGCGAAAAACATTCTTGCTGATTCTTCATTATTTAGATTCTTTAAATATAATAAAGGACGATAATATTTGGTGGCAACAGTTTGAAAAGTGAATCAACGCAGAAAGCGAAACGACGTAAAATGCCGTTTTGACACTAATAAGTAGTGTGAAAGTGACAGTTCACCAACAGGAGGCGGATTGCGGATGAGCCCGGAAGCAGGTGAGGCGGTGCAAGTTGGGAGACGGATTGCGGATGAGCAAATTAACTGATAAGGAGGAGGGTTGTAGGAGTCTGAATTTAGTTGATAAGGTGTCGTCACACTTTGATAAGAGATTATATTTTGTTGATTTTCCAGCTGTAATTTCTAATTTTAGGATTTTTTTTTCCTTTGCATTTTTCTTCGTCTTTACTAGGCATATAATGGTTATTTCCTATGTTCTCTAAACACCTGGAATTTAATGTTTGGCAGGTAGATGTAAATTTTTAATTTTTGCGCTATATTTCAAGAATTATAATGTCCTATGCACTCTTAGTTTTAACGTATGTATTTTTTATTTCATCAGAGCATATTAATTTTCCTTTATCTTAATTACATTACTCATTTTACACAGGACGTTCTTCATATCTTTTAACCATATACTCCTAATTTTATTTCACTTATTTTAGGAGTGTAATTATTCAGATATACATTTTAATTTATCATATGATTTTAATTTTAGATCCAATTTTAACTGTTTTTCCCTTCTTTATAACCTTCGTAATGTTTAATGTACTCCAATTTATAACTTATTTGCTATATTTTACGAGCGTAATTATTGAAATATATGTTTCTATTTATTATATCATTTAATTTTATATATAATTTCAATCTTTTTTTCATACTTTCTAACATTTGCGATCTTCAACATATTATATATTTTAACTTATTTCTGATATTTTCTGATCGTTTACATGACCTTCACTTAATTTAGATGTAAATTTTTAATTTATTTCGTAAATCTTAAGCTTATTTATCATATTATCACACTATACACACTGACTTTTATTTAATTTTAGATGTAATCTTTTAACCTTCTTTCCTATTTTTAATGTTTTTACTTCCCAACATACTCTAAAGTTTAACTAATTTGCTATATTTTCGCATAATATACATCCCATTTGTAACTACTTTCATACATTTTAACTTTCATAATTTCCAGTATAGTCCTAACTTTAACATAATTCGTATATTTTCCTATCATGTACCTAACTTTTATATAATTTTACATGTAAATTTTAACTTCTTTTCTATTTTTCGACGTTTTTAGTTCCCAACATACTCTGAATTTTAACTAATTTGCTATATTTTCACACTATGTACACGACTTTCATTTAATTTTTAACTACTTTGTACATGACTTTCATATAATTTTTAACTACTTTCATACGTTTTAACCTTAGTAATTTCAAACAGGCTCTTAAGGTTAGCTTAATTCCTCTGTTTTTTATCATATATATGGACTTTATTTAATTTTAGATGCTATTTTTTACTTACATCTTATGTAACTCGTACATTTCAAACCTTCGTAATTTTTAAAGTACTCTAATTTTGAACTTGTTTATTATATTTTCTTACCATATACATGAACTTTAATTATTTTAGATGTAATTTTTATACTTTTCTGACACTTTGTTTCTTTCTAGTTCCCAACATACTCTAAATTTTAACCCATTTTTATAATTTTCGGTTGTAATCACGCTTTTGATTTTACTATTTCAGCTAAATATACACGTTTAAATGTCTTAAATATAGAGATAGTTTTCAATTAAACATTTTATTTTACAACCTTTAACTGCTATTTGTACCCAATTCGTTGAATAGCCTTTACTTACTCTATATTTTATAGTACTGTTTTAATTTGCCAACTGTACAATTTCTTGTTTTATAGCAGTCTTACCATGACTGATTCTAATATTTTTCTTCATTCGCATTTTCAGACTTTAACCTTTCCTGAGTATTCATGTATTTCCTTAAAGTTTTTACATCATTTATATCTGAATACATGCATTTAAGCTCTTCAGTATTACCAATGTTCAGTTTTGAACCTAGATTGCTATTAAGCTAACTTGATAGATTGCGAATTTTTAGAATGAATTCCCAATTTTCATCTATAATTTCAGAACCTTTTTCACTGCTTCATATATACATACAGAAATCTTTCATATTGTTTTAGACGTTTCATACCTTTTAATTCGGTATGTTTTTGCTAATTCATTGCATCCTACATCACTTTAAATGCCCCGACTATGCTAAATTTATCACCTTTTTTCTGCACCAAGTACGAGTATTTCTGCCTTCATAGACAACTTTCAAGTAAAATTAGCGAAATGTCAGTTTTCATTAATTTATTTACCAAGTTATTTTCTTATGAAAGAAATCTTATGAAACACCTGCCATACTTTTACACATCATATATCCTTACCAATATACATATAGTTACGCAAGGAACCAAAGAAAGAAACAGTAAGAGACACTTTACCCAAGTCTCCGCTATATTTCTGAATATTTTTACCTCCATCTGCCCCGAATACAGAAATTTCTTCATAAAATTCTCATCATGTAAGTTAACTATTCTTTACTAAGACACATTTAATGAGGAATAATCCCCTTTCAATGCAAAATTACACCCAAATAATTATAATATTTTCTTATATTTGTACGTATATGTTCGCATTATAGGAACTTTCTATGCATTTTTGAGAAATGTAATTTAATTATTGTTGCTAAATATTGCTGTTTTCCAAGAGAAAAACTCCAAAGGCTATCTAAATCATCCAACTTTTCCTGCATTATTTCCTCAGTACAGAATAACTATCTTAGAACTATTTTCCTAATTTTAAGAACTTAATACAAAATAAGCATGCTCCACTGTAGATTATTTACTATTTTATCCAAAATGAAGATAGAAACTTTACCAAATTTAAGCTTTTTTTTCCCAGAATTCCAACAAAGAACAACTTATTTACCTAAAAATGAGTCTTAGGATATTCTTATCGGCTTCAGATTTGCTATCAGTCGGAAAAACCTGATGTTCACTTTATCTAGCCTTGTCACTATACACATAAGAACCACGAATCATTGTGAAGTACAATCAACATTTTAGATACAGTCAATATTGATTCAACTAACTTTAATTAAATTTAAATTAGAAATTTTAAAAGATAAGCGGATTTATGATACATATTATTAGATTAGTCACAAGTATTATTAGTGGAAAATACAATTAATAACTCAAGACCCACATAGTAAATAGAAAAAAAGTTAAAATTTACATGTAAAATTATATAAAAGTTAGGTACATGATAGGAAAATATACGAATTATGTTAAAATTAGGACTATATTGGAAATTATGAAAGTTAAAATGTATGAAAGTAGTTACAAATGGGATGTATATTTTGCGAAAATATAGCAAATTAGTTAAACTTTAGAGTATGTTGGGAAGTAAAAACATTAAAAATAGGAAAGAAGGTTAAAAGATTACATCTAAAATTAAATAAAAGTCAGTGTGTATAGTGTGATAATATGATAAATAAGCTTAAGATTTACGAAATAAATTAAAAATTTTACATCTAAATTAAGTGAAGGTCATGTAAACGATCAGAAAATATCAGAAATAAGTTAAAATATATAATATGTTGAAGATCGCAAATGTTAGAAAGTATGAAAAAAAGATTGAAATTATATATAAAATTAAATGATATAATAAATAGAAACATATATTTCAATAATTACGCTCGTAAAATATGGCAAATAAGTTATACATTGGAGTACATTAAACGTTACGAAGGTTTCTAACCTTAGTTAAAATTGGATCTAAAATTAAAATCATATGATAAATTAAAATGTATATCTGAATAATTACACTCCTAAAATTTAGTAAGTGAAATAAAATTAGGAGTATATGGTTAAAAGATATGAAGAACGTCCTGTGTAAAATGAGTAATGTAATTAAGATAAAGGAAAATTAATATGCTCTGATGAAATAAAAAATACATACGTTAAAACTAAGAGTGCATAGGACATTATAATTCTTGAAATATAGCGCAAAAATTAAAAATTTACATCTACCTGCCAAACATTAAATTCCAGGTGTTTAGAGAACATAGGAAATAACCATTATATGCCTAGTAAAGACGAAGAAAAATGCAAAGGAAAAAAAAATCCTAAAATTAGAAATTACAGCTGGAAAATCAACAAAATATAATCTCTTATCAAAGTGTGACGACACCTTATCAACTAAATTCAGACTCCTACAACCCTCCTCCTTATCAGTTAATTTGCTCATCCGCAATCCGTCTCCCAACTTGCACCGCCTCACCTGCTTCCGGGCTCATCCGCAATCCGCCTCCTGTTGGTGAACTGTCACTTTCACACTACTCTAATAGCCCTTTGGGTCTACAGCCCCTTTGGACTAAAATATCTAAAAGTTTTCAGAACTTATATTACGCCCAAAGGGGCGTTCCCCCCACGGGGAATTCAAAACGGGATTTGAAAAGTGATACAGACATTCAAAGTCATTCGACGCAGAATACCATTAGACATTGTAACGCCTTTGCATTGCTACGCTACCAACATAACACCAGTACGAAATGTAAAGAAACCTCGCGCATAAAATATCCGTGCTGGAAGATGCACGCGATGTTAATGTTAATGGAACGCTTTGATATCGTTGAGTTTGTTAATCAAAAATTCGTTAAAATTTTATATAATATGAAATAAAAAATAAAACAAATTTCAAATTCCAAATTTGGGCTTCCAGATGCCCAAAATCGAGTGGAGGACAAATTAATGAAAATTCGATGTCTCTAGGTACCGTTGTTTTTTTCACAATGTGAGAAACCCACATTCATGCAAATTCTTCATTAGTTAGTTTATTTAAATATAATGCGGAGCTCTAATATTTGGTGGCAACAACTTGAAAAGTGATGCAGACTTTTAAAGTGAACCAGCGCAAAATGCCAAAACGAAATTAACAGCCCTTCTGCGAAAATTATCTTTTTGGGCTAATAACATAATAATATATGTAACAAAAAGAATACGCCGAAGAGCCAAATGTTAAAGCAATAAAAATCGGCGCAACATGAGTACATTTGCAGGACTATATCTGAAGTGAAATAGAACCTTTCTTTTTAGCTCCGGGATTGTGACGAAAAAGGGAAACGTGCTTATGTAAGCATAACAGAGAAAAGGACGAAAAGAGCGTTGATGGTCCTTGAAAAAATGCTGTGGCTTTAGCATCAGATTATTAATTTAATACCTTTCACCTCTCAGTTAAAATTATTAACGTATCTATCTACATATACTATTTTCATTCATAATTTTACAATTTTATTATTATTATTATTGTTGATATTTATGGTTTAAACGAATTTTAAATCAATAAATATTCCATCAGAAAAACCTGTAATAAGAAAGATTAAAAATCTCATTTTGGATGTTCCGTAACAACAGAAGATACGTTGCGCGTGAAATTACTTCCGCAAATTTTTTAACAGAAAAATCTGTAAAACCTGTTTCGCAACCTAGCTTCAGTATGTGCTGAGAAAGCAATACCCGCCTGCGTATAACATACGCGACAAATATGCATATACTTTCTAAATTTTTATAAACAAAATGCAATATCGCTCACCGTTTTATTCTTTGCCGAATGAACAGAAACACATTATTCTAATTTCTTAATTCTTCTAGTAATCCGTACTATATAAAAGAATAGAGGAAAAATTAACTGCAGATGCATGTCACAAACAATTTAATCTCATTCTTAACCAGTTATAAATCTGTAATAACATTCGGTGTGCCAGTGTTGTAGATAGCAAACAGAAATCAAAATTAACGTCGAATAATTCAATAGACATGCCAAATCGAAAACCTCAGGTTCGAGTTCAAATCAAAACAAAGCAGTTACTGACACAAAAATGCATTCGCTTAAGTGATTATTAATTACGGCAACGAATTTATTCAGTTATTCATTTACAACTATGAGTCGTAGGGGACACTTTCAGTATTCGATGATCTTAGCCATGGATAGGGAAAAGTGAACGGAGCGGCAGAACTTCGCCTATGGATTTACAGGTTTCGCTCCGTCGCACTACTGTTCTAGCGGAACGTCCATCATAGAGCATACTGCGCCTGGTCTCGGGATCCATTTCAACAAAGAATGTTTTTTCTTCAGTGGCAGGCACCAGCCATTTTTACGCTTTCGCCCCTATTAAGGCCAGAAATGGTGGTCATTATATTAAGGAGGCACCTAATAGGTGGCCACCGTTACCTCCTATGAGGGAAAAGATAATTTACATCTATGCCTTCTCCGGGATTCGAACTCGGGCTCTCCGGCATCGTATTCATCTCAGCTAACCAGTATACCGTCTGGACGGCGCTCAGCAAAGAACTAACTCCCTACACAACGTGCAGCGTTCTCACCTTTCTGCTACTGGGTGGCCTGTCCATGTCGTCTGCCTTCGTCATGTATTCTGCCTTTCTTTATACAGAATTCTAATTATTTTATTTTGAAATACCAATTGATATTAATTTAGAAGTCAAACAACAAAAATCAGCGTTATATTTGCAAATTTTCACAGGACTAGTTTCGATGGTTTTACCTAACCATCTTCCTTAGCTGCCAAAGTGCAAATGAACGAACGTTTGGTTAAATTTTTCTGAAAAAGTCAATAGGCCTTCAATAAGCCCAACAGGATTTCAATGTTCATAACTTCGGAGTTCCCCTACAGAAAATAATCACACACTGCAAAAGTCAGCTGATCTTAGATACCACCTTGAGCAAATTCATCCTAGCCCCTGTTGATGATTCCTTTAAGAACACTTTGTGAATACGATCCACTGAATTGCCAGCTGTATAGGCTGATGTTGGCCGTAACTGTAGCTAGATCTATTGGAAATAACCATAATCAATAAATCCCTCGTTTCAGAAATGGACTCTATTCTGCAAAGGTTACCTTGATTTCTGCCCCGAGTCACCTTTATTTGTGCCATCCTACGTAGTGTGTAAGGAATTACCACATTCTCCTAATGCGTGGTATCTCGCGGTATGAATGTAAGCACATCAATCTAGTAACGGGAAGATCCGCGGTTCAAACCATGACGAGGGAACAGTTTATAAGGTATTCCTCCCGTTTTCTTAGCACGTCTTCGTAGTGTAATGGTCAGCACACTCATTGTGTATTCGAGAGGTCCGTGGTTCGAGTCCCGGCGAGGGATTTTTCATCTTCTGCTTCCAAAAAAAAAAAAAAAAAAACCTTATGTCTCTACAAGTTAATTTTCCACGTTTCTTGCTCCAGAAAATCTTATGGTCTTAAAAATTGAACTTGCTTTTTGACGAACCTTCAGTTTACGAACTGCAGCGATGGCCTCGAAACATTTATGATCTTTATAATGCTATGCTCATTCATGAAGTTCTCAATTTCATAAAATCTTTTTTGCAGTCAGTAGCAATACATGAAATCGAGGGTCCAATGCATTTAATTCCGTCTGTAAATAGTATATAGCGGTAGGATATAGTTGACACTATTTAAAAACAGCCTGAACTACTTTTTCCTGATTTATATCGATGATTCATTATTCGTACGCTTCCCCATACAAATTTTTGCATTTGTGTTTTTGGAATAATGACTGATGCAATGAATTTGCAAATAGTTCTAATACGGAATATGGTAATGAGTAAAATAAATTAATCAGAATCTAGTCTAGATCAGGTGTATGAATTCATCATGACTAAAAGCACAGAATTGTGCTTGTCGTTAGCCTAGAGCTTGGGCACCTTACAGGTGACAAGAACGAGCCTGTCTAGCTTCATTCCAGTTCTGATCGAGAAACCCAGGGAAATGGCTCCTAAGATCTCCTACCATCAACCTCTGGAAAGGGCTTTCGACTCGACGGTATTTTAAGTGCCTTCTTGCTGCAAACAGACTATACATTTAGAAACATTCATGCCTTTTTCGGGATTCAAACCTGAATGTATATATGAATGGCAAGTAGTACTGTCAAATGCTACACAGATCAGGCCGACGTTTTGTGTAAAATAGTTATAGAGTTATGTATAGAGGAGTTTCCAGGGGCAGGAAGAATGCCCAAATGCATCGATCTCGAAGATACGTATATAATAATTATCATCCCTGAATCACAGCCATATATGTATATGAACTTTTCTCTATCCACCTGTACAGTAAGTGATGAAATTTTGATGTCTCACCCAATTCTTCCTCTATCTTTCCACCTCAGTTCAGAGTAAAATACAGCGTTAATGCTTCAACATTTTAGACATATCTAAAAAATTCAGGGTGACACGACATTTGCGACATAAATGATATTTAAATGTACGGTACCCTAACATTGCTTTATTTTTCCGATATTTTTTATCTCGAATATTCGCATTTTAGTCCAACGGCCAGACAAGTAGAAATGTAATTTATTGTTGACAGCAGAGGCGAAAATATCAATGACTGCATCTTTCCCATAATGCTTTTCGCTCTCTGAAGGATCGTTCAGTCTGGTAACTTCCAATCACTCGTTTCGAAATGCTTTCGATAGTACCACAGGCGAAGAAGAATCTTCCATCGAAGGTAAAAAGGTCAGAAGGAAAGGAAGGGTGGTGAAATGGATGGTGACGCGACGACTTGGATGACATAGAACGCGTCGCGCGTTCTTTTTTGGCAGGAACCACCTCCTCGTTCTCCCCCCGTCGGCGAACGTTCGATGGCCAGTGAGTTCTACCAGGAGCGGAGAGCGCGAAACTTATTGAACGGTGGACGGGCGCCAGATGGGGGGACGCACGCAGAAGAAGGGGGAGGCCAGGGAGGGTCTGCGAACGCGCCAGAAGGGACATCACGTGATAACGTCTTCTCGACCTTCCCTTCTGCCCGCAAAAGGGGGAAAGGAAAATGTGTGTGTGGAGGGGAGAGATTGGCGAGTTCGTGGAATAATTTGGTCGCCGGCGTAGCGTGGTGAGAAGCGGCAGAAGAAAAAGTTGGACGGGGTGGTTCTTTGGAGGGGGGAGGGGGTTACCTCCTCCAGGAAAAAGGGCAGTCACAGGCAGACGATGATGTGATCAAATCGAAAGCTAGCGACGACCATGCACCGCTGAGCGCACACATGAGACACCACTTGCGCAACGAGGGATGTGCAAGAATTTACTAAACATTCGATGCACTTTCAAAGAAAAATTCTCACAAATCTTGAGCAAACTATAACGAAAGTGAGGGGCATGTAAAGGGACTTCGAAGCATCGTAAACATATTTTGTTCAAATACTAACTCCCTTCCCCTCGTTCTGTAGCGACACATGCGCTGCTTGTCTTGGAAGAAAAAAAAAAAAAAAGCGCATTTTAGTTGCACAATAAGAACGCACAAAATGCTTTTTTTATAAAATTTCGAATTTTCGGTTAGCAGATTATGCTAATTACGAGAGAGGTGCTTTCCGAAAGGACTTTGTAACGGAAGCGAACTCTTTTCTATTACACTTACGAAAAACTGAAAAGCTCACCCGCGAAGGACAGAACTGGGGCAATTTACCGGTGCTCTGGTCAGTTTATCTAGAACTGCCTGATTAATCTTTACTTAGCCAATTTTGGCCGTTTCACAAGCGAAAAATATTAGCATAAACTCATATATTTCTTTTTATAATATTTGGCAATAAAACATTTTCAATTCGCTAATTTTGTGACAGTAAAATGTATTGTCCCAGTTGCAAAAATGGTAACAGAATTATAATTCAGATTTCAGTCTAGCCTTCGAAATGCCGCGGTATTTTTCAAAATTCAATTTTATCACAGGAGAAGAGAAAAGGCAAAATTCGCCAGTGGTTGAAAGATAAAACGCCAAATCAATTTCACGAAAATTTACGACGTTTCTGTTCCCAAAATAGTCTATCAGATGCGATATAATTATTAAAAATAACTAACACCAATATACATTCGTATTTCTTAAATGATATATTAAAAAAATTGCTTAAATTTAGCAATATTCCTAGCATTATTACTTGACGACTGGATTTCCATGTAAATACGTACAGTTTTGATATATTACATTATCCTTTTACAATGCAGTGTTTGCATTCAGGTTTAACAGTGCAGTGTTTCGTTCAATCACGAAGGATCACATATGCATTTTTAACTAAATAGAATGGATCTGTAATCTTCCGGGGTATAGATTTTTTTTTGTCCCCCAATGCAATCTTAGGCGAATTTTTAGGATTATACTCATTTAAATAGTGTATAAAGCAATATGCAACATAATTATAACAGAAATGACGAAATTACAGGGAAGGGAATCTGAAATTTTCATATTTGTTTCACGATCCTGCAAAAATCCGTAAAATTTAAAAAAAAAAAAAGAAAACTGAAAGGTTTCAGATTTTAACAGTCATCCAAAAGAGTTTATTAAGGTTTTTCACACTCTCCCTAACTAGTCAGCTCTTGCACTCATTAACACTTTTTTAACCCAAAAAGAGCGTTAGTTCAGAAGAGCTATTAATTTCGCTTTGGCATTTTCCGTCGATTCACTGTAAATCTCCGTACCACTTTTCAAATTGTTGCCAACAAATATTATCGCGCTGTGTTATATTTAAAGAAATTAAATAATGAAGAATCTGCATAAATGTATATATGTTTCTCGCACTGTAATAAAACAACGGTACCTAGAGCCATCAAATTTTGATTAACACACGTCTCCACCCAAATATGAGCATCTGGAATCCCAAATTTGGAATTTGTTTTGTTATCTATTTCATAGTTTGTACAGCATTTATGAGTTTTTGATTAAGAAGCTCAACCATTTCAAAACGAGCAATTGCAACACTGTACAGAAGGGGGGGGGGAAATCTGAATTCAGATTTTACATTGCGCCCAAAAGGGATTTTTTTTAACGTTTTGTGTGTTACCTTTATTTATTAAATATCATGTTCTTCGCACCTAAACCATAAAATTTAGTTCAAAAGCAATATCGCAAAATAATTTTAAATTTAGCATATCTTTAGAATTTCCGATACACAGTCTCGCGCGCTGGAGATAAAAATGTTTTTTCTGTACAACGTTGCCATTGCTCGCTTTGAAATCCTTGAGTTTGTTAATCAAAAATTCGTTAAAGTTATACAAAATATGAAATCGATAATAAAACAAATTCCAAATTTCACATTTAAGCTTCCAGATGCCCATGTTCGCAGTAGGATTAGGTCGTTCAAGCTTATAAATATATAATGATTTTAATGAATCCAGTTAGTGTGTGTAATTTCATAAAAATATTGAATATTTCTAATTAGATATTTTATGATTTTAATGCATGTTTATTTAAATCAATCACATTAAAAAGCAGATAAAAATATTCCTAAGAACTGTCCTTATTGCCTTTAAATCTTTTAGTTTATTATTCAGTAAACGTCCAGATTAAATTTGAAATTATCTTACCCTTTACTGAAGGGCAACAGAAAGATAAAAGTATTTTATAATAATATAATAAT